>JAKUAJ010000171.1:0-17564 GCA_030562865.1 Kodamaea lidongshanica (nom. inval.)
AGCAATTTCAGGAGAAATTGCAGGTTGCCATAGTTGGCGGTAGCCAACGTTGGAAACCGTCGACAAAATAGGCTACCAATAGGGGTGTACCCTAGAGGTAAGCCGGAGGTGGGATCACCTCCGCACTTGTTATGACGGCAGCGACCGTCATACACAACGTATATGACCTAATATTTGTCATTTCCGTATACCGCTAACAAGGTTCCATCTCTATATGAAAAGCCTGGAGATAGTCTTTAAGAGTGAGTACATAAGTGGTTAATAAAATTTGCAATAGAGACTCGCCAAGTTGCCGGCAACTCACCACCTCACCAATTGTCGCACATTCTCGTACATTCATTCACTCACTCGCTTCGCTCGTTTTCGCTACTCATGTACTTTTCAATCCGATATGAGAATATATGAGTACATTACAACCAAAGTGAGTGAGTGAGTGAGTGAGAACAAACGAGCGAAGCGAGTTAGTTCGTTCGTGACTACGTGATTTAGCTCTCTTTCACCCACCCACTCACTCACACACACACTCACACACTCTCGCACTCATTCAATAACTATAAATATACCAAGATTACATCACCCAAACCTTACACTCTGATAACCTACCCAAATTTGTATAACCAAAGCACTCACATTGTACCACTTGAAGACATCATAACTAATCTTCATCACTCTCTTCTTCAATCCTTCTCTTTTTTCGTCCTCTATTGGTTCCCTTTCCACTAGCACCTTTCAATCTGCTTTTCAACAATATCCTCCAACTCACGATACGCTCCACCCCACGTTCCACATATGATTAAACGCACTCTTTGCATTTTCATCGAGCCATGAAACTGGTCCGTGTCAATGTCAATCTTTATAGCTATGAGATCTACATTCACCTTGAACGCTCTGTTTTTGGTAATTTATACGATTTCGTGATTGAGTAAGTGCGATCTCGCTTTGCTCGGATGCTGCATCGCAGTTCGTGAGTTCTTGAGTGAGTGCGATCTCGCTCGGATGCTGCATCGCAGCTAGACGAGTGAGTGAATCCGTGAGTGAGTTTGCTCAATCAAAATAATCGCTACTCACGAACGAACTCGCTCGTTCTTACTCAGTTGGGCACTAAGTCAGGCACTAAGTCAGGCACTCACGAACTCACGAACTCACTCACGAACTCACTCACGAACTCACTCGCTTCGCTCGTCCGTTCGTTCGCTCGTCTGAAATATACACCCTCAATGCGTATATTCCATCACCATCTTCTCTCACCGCGAACCCCTTTGTGTTCATATGACGCGACACCCTTTGGGCTGGGCCTGTTTATGTACGCAGTATATAAAGTATATAAATACAATGTAATTGCCCTTATATTTTTATCATTGAACATGGCTAGAACCAAACAAACAGCAAGAAAGTCAACCGGTGGTAAAGCCCCAAGAAAACAATTAGCATCCAAAGCTGCTAGAAAGTCTGCACCATCTACTGGTGGTGTGAAGAAGCCACATAGATATAAGCCAGGTACCGTTGCTTTGAGAGAAATTAGAAGATTCCAAAAGTCTACTGAACTTTTGATTAGAAAGTTACCTTTCCAAAGATTGGTTAGGGAAATTGCCCAAGATTTCAAAACCGACTTGAGATTCCAATCATCTGCTATTGGTGCATTACAAGAATCCGTCGAAGCTTACTTGGTTTCTTTATTTGAAGATACCAACTTGTGTGCTATTCACGCAAAGAGAGTTACCATTCAAAAGAAGGATATTCAATTGGCCAGAAGATTGAGAGGTGAGAGATCATGAGCGAACGAGCGAAGCGAGTGAGTGAGTGACATGAACTGAATGACATAATATTTTATGCGAGCAAAGCGAGCGAGTCACATGACATTTTATGCGAGCAAAGCGAACGAGTGAACCGAGTGAGTGAAGCGAACGAGTCACATGACATTTTATGCGAGCAAAGCGAACGAGTTCATGTCACTTTCTCCGAGCAAAGCGAACGAGTCCATGCACTTTTTGCGAGCAAAGCGAACGAGTGCCATGACATATTATTCATTTCTAACTTGTATTATATTAAGTTCTTGATTCAGAGAAGGCTGTAATTGTGCTTTCCCACAAGAGTATGTTCATCTTTATATTCTATTTAAACTATTATGTGATGTAAAAACGTTTGTAGTTATCAGGAGTTCCAAACCAAAACCACACCTCTACGCTGGAGGTGAAAATGCCAACTGTTCTGAATAATGATCCAAAACATACAATCAAACAACTTGGTATACCAATAACTCAAAGGAGAAATTGCCCACTGTGGTTATTTTTGGTAGCTCCACCTGACTATAGTAATAAATTGCCCACTCTGGTGGTTGTTGGTAGCTCCACCAATTACATTCAAGTGGATTATTATGGAAGGAACACCAAATATGATGGTGGGAATATTATTCAATATGACATAAACCCTACATTCCAATACTTTTCTTGAAAATACAGAAACAACAGAGGGGACTCTCTTAGGACAAGATTTGATGAATGCAGAGTAATTTGACCATAATACTTTAATACAATTGACCATTAAAGAAAGTATAACGTGGAGTGAACGAGCGAACAAGCGAAGCGAGTGAGTGAGAACAAACGAGCGAAGCGAGTTTGCGAGTGAGTGAGTGAGTGAGTGAATGCGAACATTTGACTGAGTGAGTGAGTGAGTGAGTGAGTGAGTGAGTGAGTGAATGCGAACATTTGATTGAGTTCGTGAGTGAGTGAGTGAATGCGAACATTTGATTGAGTTCGTGAGTGAGTGAGTGAATGCGATTTGACTGAGTGAGTGAGTGAGTGAGTGAGTGAGTGAGTGAGTGAATGCGAACATTTGATTGAGTTCGTGAGTGAGTGAGTTCGTTCGTTCGTGAGTGAGTGAGTGAATGCGAACATTTGATTGGGTTCGTTCGTTCGTGAGTGAGTGAGTGAATGCGAACATTTGATTGAGTTCGTTCGTGAGTTCGTTCGTTCGCTCGTTCGTTCGTTCGTCAAACATTTAACCAACTTGTTGTTTGTTCAGTACAGTTTAATGATATGTCAATATATGGTTTCAAAACTCAACAAGTTGCACCAATTTTCAGACTAGCCAACAGATTACACCTCCGCTAGATATAATTACCATCAAACATGTATATTCGCTAAACTTATCAATCAAGTGCCATATGGGAATACGCTTGATGAGCCCAAACCAGACCATCTCATGCTCGTACTTGGCCTGATTGATGAACAAATACTGAAATGAATCAAATCCGCGTTTTGCTTAGCACGTTGTTCACAAATAAGAAACCACAACTGTTTCAAGAGTCTCTCACTCGAACGAACGAGCGAAGCGAGTGAGTGAGTGAAGTAATTTGTTACACATCTCCTTACATTTGATTTCCTTGAGCTGCCAGCAAGATATAAAATTTGCCACAAGTCAGGTTTGGGTCTCATAGGTTGGTTATATTCATAGCACTCGGTATTGAATGAACTCGATATTGAATGAGCTCGATATTGAATGAGCTCGGCATTGAATGCACTCGATATTGAATGCACTCGATATTGAATGCACTCGATATTGAATGGCACTGAATGCAATATGTATTGAATTAATAGCACTCATATTCAAATCATAAGAGTTGGCAACTCACTCACTGCTCATTTTCGCAACTCACTCAATGCTCATTTTCGCAACTCACTCACTGCTCGTTTTCGCTACTCACTCACTTACTCACTCCTATGTAACCTATTCTTACATTTATAGTGCTATTCTAGAGCAGTAACAAGGTCATTTCCTATCACGTCTCAAAGTTTGCTTAGGTTTAATTTTGCTAGGATAACAGTCAGAGTATCTATGAAGCAGTATTGACTAGTCCAGTGATCCTTCAAATCTTTAGGCGAGTACACTATTCACTGAAACTCGCAAATTCATACTTAAACTAATGAAGGTGATATTGTTATGTGAGACCAAAGAGGAATGAGGTGCCTTCATTTACGTACATTTTGCGATTTGTTACTTAGCTGACTGTCTATGTATGGCTCATTATGAATGTTATTTGTCCTTGTATGTGTCCCTAGCTATGATAATCACTGGTGTGTAATCACGGGAATTTGTAATCACTTGGTTGTAACTGTTTTAGTATTGCGGCACGGGTTGTTGAGCTTACTCCATACGATGAAGAATTTTTGGTACATTATCGTTCAAGTTTATGTGGGAATTGTTATTGCTGTAATGGAAGTGAGTTTACCTAATGTCCACTCACGACTGACTTGAACTCACGCACAGCTCACTCACAGCTCACGCACACTCGCACTCACAGTTCACTCACACTCGCACTCACAGTTCACTCACACTCGCACTCACAGCTCACCCACACTCGCACTCACAGTTCACCCACACTCGCACTCACAGTTCACTCACACTCGCACTCACAGTTCACTCACACTCGCACTCACAGTTCACCCTCAACTCACTCGCTTCGCCGTTCACACCATCTTTGTTTGCCATAGACACACTAGCTTACATTGTAGTTGTATACATTACTACATTTCTGCATTTCTACATTTGCCCTTGGTGCTGTACAGCTCTCCTTCAGTATAGAAGGTCTTGACAAAACTACAATTCCATACAGTATTGCATACTCTCTCCAAGCACTCAATCCACTTCATACAAAGCCTGCCACTGATTGTGAGTATGTATGTAGTATAGTACATGTGTTGGTGATAAAGAAACCTCGTGAGTAGTTCTTGAGTGTAATCCTTGTCACTAGTGCATCTTTTGCTACAGAAATTGTCTACACTTAAAACTCGTACTCACCCAAGCACTCAATAAGATGTGAGGGAGATCGTCGTATTTGTCAACTACCCAAAAGTCGTGCCTAATGATTAATCTTGTTGCCTATTCTGGGTCTGGCAGTACCTCACCATTATGTTATTTGGTGAGTAATTTTCCAATTTCAGAGGAAATTCCACACTAAACCCCAATGACAACAAACGACCTGTTATCATCATAATCTTCACTGCACCACCATATCGGCTTTATTTAAACCATCACGGAGACACTTTCCACACAACCTAATAAAAATCCTGCACAATACACCAGTTGCAAATTATTATTGCGGTACGGGTCTTGGGGTTTCGTCATTAAAACAGACATGTATGTGATAATGACGAGGTATGGAGGTTTTTATCAAAGCAATCAATGTTAGCGTAGTTTTCTTGTTGGTTGTAACCACCACTATGATACTAACTCTTTGAATTGCCATTCCCATGTCAAATAGTATTCCAGCATTAACATCCACACTAACCAACTGCCATGTCATGTACTAAAGAACAGCACTACTGAATTTAAATCTAGGGAAGCGGTGGTGAGTTAACGGTTGGCTCTGAAATACTATAAAACTAATGTGCAGCTCTTTTTGGAGTCCCAGCTATCAGGTGATTGTGGTTTGAGAGCCACAAATGAACCAAAATGAGAGCGAACGAGCGAACGAGCGAAGCGAGTGCGTGAGTGAGTGCGTGAGAGAGTGAGTGCGTGAGAGAGTGAGAGGATGCGTCAGATCGTGCGTGCGTGAGTTCGCTTTGCTCGTTCGCTCACTCGTTCGTTCGTTCGTTCGTTCGTTCGTTCGCTCGTTCGTTCGTTCGTTCGTTCGTTCGTTCGTTCGTTCGTTCGTTCGTTCGCTCGTTCGTTCGCTCTAACATATGAATAGGACATGAATCTCGGGGGTATTTTTGGGTATATTGGTTTTGATTATTCACTCGTACTGTCTATTTGCATCGCTCACTCGATTATTCACTCGCACTGTCTATTCGCTTCGCTTACTCGCTCTGGTCATTCATTCGCTTCGCTCAATCGCTCTGTTAATTCATTCGCTCCGTTCATTCGCTCCGTTCATTGGCTCTGTTCATTCGCTCCGTTCATTCGCTCCGTTCATTCGCTCCGTTCATTGGCTCTGCTCATTCGCTCCGTTCATTCACGTCGCTCATGTCACCCAATCACAAGTTTAAAGGTACGGACAACCATATTGACAACCAGATGACGTAGAAACTTTAAAGCACAATCGTATAACCAATTCACGATATAATCAAATACATTTGAGTCAACATGTCATCATTTGAATAAACATATCATTTGAGATTTATTATTAAACCTCTACTCCAAACGTTATCCATCTTGCACCTGGGGCTGTTCCTGAAAAATTGAGTTTCGCACGTTTTTGCAGCCAACATACAATACGGCAGTGTATGTAAGCTGATGAGAGATGATAAAGGCCAAGATGAGAGATTGTTGGGTGTTTACTCTCACGAGCAAACTCAAAGGGTAAAGCAAGAGGTGACGAAAGAGCAAACTCAAAGGGTAAAGCAAGAGCTAACTAACTAGCTACCACGCAAACTCGCATCGAAAATAACGTCATAACTGCAAATGCGAACCACTGTGAAGCTCATAAGTTTGACATGATAACCAAATCTCCGAGAAAAAGGCTTGAGGAGGTATCAGAAGAAGAAAGTATAAAGATAACAGATATCCAAGTGATATATCATCACGCACTCACTCACTCACGAACTCACTCAATCACTCACTCGCTTCGCTCCAATTATCAATGAACTCAAAAACTCTTTATTCTATTGCACGGCTTGTGGTACTTTCAGTGTCGGGGCCCCAACCAATGGAAGGTAGAAACAAAGGAAATGTTTCTCAGAGAGAATGCTGGAAGTGGTGATAATGCTATGCGAACGAGCGAACGAACACTCTGCGGACGAGCGAACGAACGAACTCGCTTCGCTCGTTCGTTTGTTCGTTCGCGAGTGTCAGTGAGTAGCGAATACTATAGTTACATTATCGCCGTACGGGTCTTTAGATGTTTGTTACATGGCAAAGGCCGCGGACCTGGTCCCCACAACCAAATGGTAAAGAAACCCACTACAACTCCGGGTTGGTGCATGTTGGTGATACAGCAAAGACCTGGAATACATCCCTCTCATAAGCCACGCTCAACACCAGAACCAGAAACGGCAACCCAAAGACAAGCGCATGCGTGTGAAGCGTGGAAACAAGTCTGTGGATGTCACCATGGTTGACTCGTGTCCTGGATGCCGACCTGAGACTTGGACATGTCTCCAGCTGCATTCAAAGCTCTTGGAGAGTGAAGGTTTAATTAACGTTTCATGATTTATATAAAGGTGTTATTCATGGTGTACAAATCAACTACAACATCTCATGGTTGTGGCAAAAGAATAGGGTAATATTTAATGAAAATCTAACGTATGAGCATGTCTCAAGGCCGTTCAATCTTGACCTGCATGTAATATAACACTCTCCCTCACTCACACTCCCTCACGCACTCCCTCACGCAGTAACACTCCCTCACGCACTCATTGGTTTGAGTGAGCGAGAACAATAAATCTTCTTTATGAATACAGAGCTAGTTTAATATAAACAACTTTGACTCTACTAAAGAATGCTTACACTCCCTCACTTTCCCCTTACCGGCATGTATATTCCTGATTCATTTGGTTGTGTTTTCAATTTGGTTCCATTGATTTGGATGTCACAGTTTATGCTGATTCGCAGTTGTGGACTTGTACATAGGATTTATACAGCTGGTGGCTTTGGGGATATAGACAGCCAACTTGTGGCGACTATATACAGCTGCTTGTACGCAATTCTTTATTAAGGCAGCTACTCAACTCATTCACCCTTTACTCTTACTCTAGGCTCTCTTACTACAGGCTCTCTTGCTCCAGGCTCTCTTGCTCTCTTACTCTAGGCTCTTGTTTTCATCACAACCGTGAAGCAAGTATTACGAAAACCATAAATTCAACATCTCTTCATTCGCTCATACCACCTTACACCATCTGTTTCAATCTCATCATCTCGTTTGTATCACTCCAGTTGATCAGTCGTTTTCTCACTCGCTCACTTGCTCACTTTGTTCGCTAGTTCGCTTACTCGCTCACTTTGTTCGCGACTTCGCATCTTTTCAACCATGTCAACCAACAACACTACCGTCTACGGCGGAGACGAGATCAATGCCATCGTCCTAGACCCCGGGACATACCAAACCAGGATCGGGTATGCTGGGGATGACTATCCCAAAGTCACCACATACTCATACTATGCTCAAAAGGATGACGGACCCAAGCTCTTTGGTGAAAGTATTACCGTCCCACGTCCTGGGTATGAAATCAAACCCATTCTTCAAAACTCCCTCATAATGGATTGGGATAGTGCAATGGAGCAATACACTCATTACTTCAATCAGCTTCATGTCGACCAGACCGAGCAACCCATTCTTGTCACGGAACCCGTATGGTCGGAACCAAGCTACCGTAAGCAATTGGTGGAGCTGATTTACGAGCAATTCGACTTCCCAGCCTTATACTTGGCTAAAACACCCACGTGTGCGTCCTTCCAACAAGGTAGGGCAAATTGCTTGGTTGTTGATATGGGTCATGACGGAGTGAGTGTGACCCCAGTAGTGGATGGTATATCACTCTTGAAGAATTCCATGAGAACACACTACGGAGGTAGATTTATAAGCAATATAATCGAAGATGTGTTAATAAGCATGAAAGCTCCTTTGGTTCCATCCTACAAAATCAAATCAAAAACCTTAACTACATGGCCCCAAGAACCCATCTACACTCAAAAACCCAGCGTGGAAACGACCGCTTCGTTCGATGCCTTCTGGAATGAGAAATTGTTCCACGAGTTCAAAGAGTCGGTTTTGGAGGTCCCGGACAAAAGAATCAACACCCCAAACAATACGGTGCGTGAGTTTTACTCGCAGCACGACCACAAGAGAATGTTCGAGTTACCTACAGGACAAGCCATTCCCCTTGGAATAGAGCGTTTCACCATCGCAGACTGCTTGTTTGATCCGCTTACATACACGTTTGCTAACAGGAGTGCCTGGCCTCTTGATAACGGAGTGATTGCCTTAACCACCAAATACGATGACTATCGCCCTCTTAAACGTGGAATTAAAAAATTTGACCTGAATCAACTGACCCCTCCACCACCACCACCAACAAACGCAGAACCACCATCAATATCCGGATCATCACAAAATCCACCTTCTGCACCTCAAGACCAAATGGAAGAAATAGAGGAAAAGGTTAAAAGCTCATACATGCCAGCATCCGATTGCCGTGGTATAGCACAATTGATTACACACACGTTGAGCTCAATCGATATAGATTTAAGAGCTAGTATAGCTCATAATATTCTTATAACTGGTGGATTGTCTATGATACCTCAATTTACAGAGAGGTTACATAATGAGTTACGTAACACCAATCCCGGACTCAAGATCCGGTTCCATGCTGTGGGGAACAATTTGGAGAGGGTGAACCAAACGTGGATTGGGGGGTCTGTTTTGGCGTCATTGGGTACGTTTCATCAGTTGTGGGTTAGTAAGGAGGAGTATAATGAGGCTGGTCTGGAGAGGATTTTGAATCAGAGGTTTAGATGAGCACGAGCACGAGCACGAGCACGAGCGTAGCGAGTGCGAGTGCGAGTGCGAGTTTGCGAGTTTGCGAGTGCGATTGCGATTGCGATTGCGAGTGCGAGTGCGAGTTTGCGAGTTTGCGAGTTCGATTGTGACGAGTTCCATGGTGACGTTCCATGGTGACGATTTCGTGCTTCATGGCGACAAGTTCCATGGTGACGTTCCATGGTGACGTTCCAGGGTAACGTTCCAAGTTATCGTAGCCAGGTCTTGGTTGGATTGCATAACGTAACTGATCACATAAAACCAGTCCACCAATATCCAATCCACCAATATATTTTTGAATTAGTATTTAGTGTATTATTTGAAATAACTTTTAGATTATGTGAATATCATAAGTGTTATTACTATGTTTTGTATAACGAATGCGAACGTGGACGAATACGAACGTGGACGAATACGAAGTGGACGAATACGAAGTGGACGAATACGAACGTGGACGAATACGAACGTAGTGAGTATTTGTGAGTATGTTATTTTGAAGGAGATGAGGGATGTAATAAAACTGCACAACACTATACAACACTACGAGCGAACGAGCGAAGCGAGTGAGTTCGTGAGTGAGTGAGAAGTGATTGGACGAACCAAGCGAGTGAGTGATTAGACGAACCAAGCGAGTGAGTGATTAGACGAACCAAGCGAGTGAGTGATTAGACGAACGAACGAACGAACGAACGAACGAACTCGCTTCGTTCGTCTAATCACCTCTCACTCACTCACTCACTCTCTCGTTCGTTCGGGTTAACTTAAGCTATAACCGATAACTAGCTATAACTGATAACTAACTATAACCAATAACTAACTGTAACCGATAACTAACTATAACCAATAACTAGCTATAACCGATAACTAGCTATAACCGATAACTAACTATAACCAATAACTAACCATAACCAATAACTAACTATAACCAATAACTAGCTATAACCGATAACTAGCTATAACCGATAACTAACTATAACCAATAACTAACCATAACCAATAACTAACTATAACCAATAACTAACCATAACCAATAACTAGCCATAACCAATACAAATGAATAAGGTTACATATACCAAATTTATGACCCTCAGTACTCAATGGACTTGTGAAATTTGGCAAAATGACCAAATATTATCATAAACCATGGAACAGAATGGAGAAACTATTGAGTTCATTGCAAACTAAACAACTTGAATTCGATTACAAATTTGTAACAATACAAAGTCCACCTCTGAGTAAGTTATAGTGTGTGGCGTGTATTCTTCTCTAACCATTTGATTGATATTTAAGCATTGGGATACCTTTCAAATTAAACGTTTTACAACCATCACGCACGAACGAGCGAAGCGAGTTCGTTTGTTAGTTCCTTGGGTTTTTCGTTTTCGCCAATCACTCACTCATTCACTCACTCACTCACTCACTCACTCATTCACCCACTCACTCACTCACTCATTCACCCACTCACTCACTCACTCACTCATTCAATAACTCCTCACTCACTCCTCATTCGCTTCGCTCGCTCGTTCGTTCGTGAGTTCGTGAGTTTACAAGAATATGCCTTGCAAAACGAACGAATAGTGCTACGAAGTAGTACTATGAGTGCTTGATACTCACTCACTCACTACTCACTTGAGTGCGTTCGTCAGTGCGTTCGTTTTTCCGTGTCCGTTCGTTCGCTCGTTCGTTCGTCCGTCCTTTCGTTCGTTCGCTCGTTCGTTCGTCCGTCCTTTCGTTCGTCCGTCCCTCCGTTCGTTCACTCGTCCGTCCGTTCGTTCCTTCGTTCGTCTGTCCATTCGTTCGTTCGTGAATAATATTGCGATACGGGTCTTTAGAGATAAGTCCCATTAGTGTATAATGACACTTACAGATTATAATTAATATTTATGGCTTAGTTACGAGAAGTATAAGAGGACAATAATAATATGAGATTATTAAATGTATATCAAAAAAGTAATTTCAAAAGAATTTGCTATTAAATCGCTGGATTGTATTAATTTGCTACTCACTCGCTTGATTGTATTAATTTGCTATTCACTTCACATCTATATAATGCACCGAGTTCTTCAGCAATTCTTAACCCTCAGTAAAGTGATGTTTTCAGGAGGGTGCTTGCAGAGTCGATTTTCGCAGCCATTATAGGGGAGCGAGTGAGAAGAACATTTTCATTTCATTGATTAGGACGAACGAGCGAAGCGAGTGAGTGAGTGAGGAGTGAGGAGTGAGCTGTCTATTCGCATCGCTTACTCGGTCTGGTTATTCGATTATTCACTCGCACTGTATATTCGCTTCGCCCACTCACTCCTCACTCACTCGCTTCGCTCGTTCGTACGTTCGGAATATACAGTGCGAGTGAATAACCGGACCGAGTGAGCGAAGCGAATGAACAGTACGAGCGAGCGAAAATAAGTTTATCTGGTTATTATAAATGATATGAAAGTTTCTATACTGTCAAAAGTCTTGTCAATGTCTTGATAATCAAATTGCTCATTTATTGTAGAGCTTTTAGCTAGTGTGTACTTTAAAGTGTGCCTATGAAAGTATATTTGGAGGAGTTCGTGAGTGAGTTCGTGAGTAGAAAATGTTTTGGTTCGAACGAACGAACGAACGAACGAACGAACGAACGAACGAACGAACGAACGAACGAACGAACGAACGAACGAACGAACGAACGAACGAACGAACGAACGAACGAACGAACGAACGAACGAACGAACGAACGAACGAACGAACGAACGAACGAACGAACGAACGAACGAGCGAACGAGCGAACGAACGAACGAGCGAACTCACGCACTAACACACTAACGCACTCACTCACTCACTCAATTGTTCTTACTCACTCAATTGTTCTTACTCACTCAATTGTTCTTACTCACTCACCCACTCACTCACTCACTCACTTACTCACTCACTCACTCACTCACTCACTCACTCACTCACTCACTCACTCACTCACTCACTCACTCACTCACTCACTCACTCACTCACTCACTCACTCACTCACTCACTCACTCACTCACTCACTCACTCACTCACTCACTCACTCACTCGCTTCGCTCCAAACTGCTCACCACTATCATAATGACAGAAGAAACACTTGCAAATCAGAACAAGTATTTTGTATGATAGAATTCGCTACTCACTCACGAACTCACTTACTCGCTTCGCTCGTTCGTTCGTTCAAAATGTGTTTTAGTTTTCGGGACAATTACAGATGATTCATCTTTCTGTATAGGAATCAGTTGGGGAAACTACAAAAATGGGATAAATTTGGTGATACCAAGGAAAGATTTATGAAATGATATTCAAATTGTATTCAAATTATATTTCAATCAGTAATGTCATTATCGTCAGAATCATCCAAATCATCAATATCGTCAATATCATCAATATTATGAGTTCGCTCGCTCGTAGAAATCACACTATCTAAAATCTATCAACTAACTCACTCGCTACTAACTCACTCGCTACTAACTCACTATTTACCAAATCTGACCTAGTAAGCAATTTTCCAAATGTGATTCTGACTGATTTTCCAACTGTGACGGAGTAAGTGATTATAGGTTCTGTCAAGTCGCTTCGCTTCTGTGCAGCAATTTATACGGTCTGTTAGGTTGCTTTGCAGCAGATTATACAATCTGTCACGTCGCTTCGCTCTTAAACTATTTCGCAGCAGTTTATACAATCTGTTAAGTCGCTTCGCTCTTAAACTGACAGTGCGAGTGAATAATCGAATAACCAGACCGAGTGAGCGAAGCGAATATACAGCTCACTCCTCAGTACTCAGTACTCAGTATTCACTCTCTCCTCACTCACTCACTACTCACGAACTCACTCACGAACTCACGAACTCACCCACTCACTCACTAATCACTCCTCACGAACTCCTCACGAACTCCTCACTCACGAACTCACTCCAAAGTACTCAGTACTCAGTACTCACGAACTCACTCACGAACTCACGAACTCACTCACGAACTCACTCACTCGCTTCGCTCGTTCGCTCGTTCGCTCGTTCGTTCGTTCGCTCTACTCTTTCAAACATATTACTCTATTAATTATCTGTCAACTGATATACTGATATTCACCAGTGCGTTCTTTTGGTATTCTCTCGAAGTGAATGAGCGAAGCGAATATACAGTGCGAGTGAATAATCGAATAACCAGACCAAGTGAGCGAAGAGAATAGACAGTGCGAGGAGCGAAGCGAATAGAAAGTGCGAGTGAATAATCGAATAACTAGACCGAGTGAGCGATGCGAATAGACAGCTCACTCCTCACTACTCACTCACTTGTGGGTGTAATTATCAAGGGTAGAGCTTGGAAAACGAGCAAAGTGAGTGAGTGCGAAATCGTTAATACGAACGACTGAGGGCATAGTGAAATCGTAAGACAAAGTAGCTAGTTTAAATGACTGAAAAAGCGTACATTTGAAAGGAGGTCTTTTATCAAGTATTGATATTTAGGAGTGACATATAGTGATATATAGTGATATATAGTAGTGCTACATAGTAGTGTTATATAGTAATGTCACATAGTAGTGTCTATCATCCTATAATATACATTTATTTCTTTGTTGAATATCACTTGTCCTCTTGGAGAATGTGGGAATATCCTTGTTTCATTCTTCAAATCGAGCCTTTTGTACCTCTGTGTAACCAAACACATTGGTTTGCCAGATTATGTTTCATAATAGTATTGTAGCACTATATACACAATAGTAATGGTGTAGTGTAGTGTCCGGTGTGTATACTAGTGTATTGTACAGTGTAATATACTAGTGTAGAGTCCGGTGTGTATAGTGTAGTGTCCATTGTAATATACTAGTGTTGTATAGTGTGCACCAGTATAAATTTATCTCCTCTTAAATAACCATCTTTAATACTCACAAATACTGCGTTCGTATTCATCATCTTCATCAATACTCACAAACACTGCCTTCGTATTCGTCAATACATCCTTGTACCAGGTTCCAATTAATCAATCACATCCCATACACAAAACATGCGAAATCTCAAAATGCCCCAAAGTGCCATACAAAGATAAAAGATCCAAACCGCAATAAAGCACCAAGCAAACACCTTGCAAGCACCTAATAAACATCTAACAAACACCCAAACACCCAAACACCTTGAAACTTTTCATACACACCTGAACACTTGTACCTAAACACTTGTCATACATACCCAACACTGTAGCGTAAACCCCCCTTTGTAATATTTCCTTTGTAAAGAACTCCACAAACCCTTTGTCCGAAATTTGTATAAAAGAGATAAAAAAAAGAGAATTTAGGTATGACTAGTGCTATTAAAGGGGCACTTACTGTTGACCCATGGTTAGAGCCATATTCCCAGGCATTGATTGATCGCCAGGTGCGTTTAGGTGAATGGAAGGATACGATTGAGAAGAGTGATGAATCTCTTTGTAAGTTTGCTGATGGGTATAAGACTTATGGAGTTCATGGTAATTGGACAGATAAGCTGATTATTGTTAAGCAATATGTTCCTGATGTACTTGCAGTGTCTATTGTTGGAGAGTTTAACAATTGGGATGTTAAGAGTCATGAATTGAGTAAGGTTAATGATTTCGGACTTTGGTCTTTAACTATCCCTTCTATTGAAGGCGAATTTGCGATTCCGCACGACTCCATTTATAAATTATGTATTACAAGTGTTAGTGGAGAGCAATTATACCGGTTGGATCCGTGGGTGCACCGGGCAGTACAACCCAAAGACGAAGCATTATATTTGGGTAGATTCTGGAACCCGTCTCCCAACGATATATACAAATTCAAAAACCCACGTCCGGTATTGAAACATACGGAAGGTTTAAAAATTTATGAAGCTCACGTTGGAATCTCAACACCAAACCCAGAGATTGGTTCATATAAGAACTTCACTACTACTATCTTACCTAAAATCGCTAAATTAGGTTATAATACTATTCAATTAATGGCTATCATGGAACATGCATACTACGCTAGTTTCGGTTATCAAGTTACTAATTTTTTCGCAATCTCTTCAAGATACGGAACTCCCGAAGATTTAAAAGAATTGATTGATACAGCTCATGGGTTCGGAATTAAGGTTTTACTTGATGTGGTTCATTCCCATTCGTCAAAAAACATTGAGGATGGTCTTAATATGTTTAATGGTACTGATCATTATTTGTTTCATGGTGGAGCCAAAGGTAATCATGACTTATGGGATCTGCGTCTTTTTAACTACTTGAACCATGAAACTTTACGGTTTTTACTCTCCAACTTGAAATATTACATTGATGTGTTTCAATTCGATGGGTTCAGATTCGATGGAGTCACCAGTATGCTTTATAAACATCATGGACTTTCCTTTGGTTTCAGTGGTGATTATAATGAATACTTTAATGATCAATGGGTGGCAAATGATGCCATAACATATCTCATGTTAGCTCATTCACTTTTAGAAGAAATGTCACCTGATTATCATTATATCTCAATCGCAGAAGATGTTAGTGGAATGCCAACATTATGCTTACCTATAAAAGATGGTGGTATTGGGTTTGATTATAGATTATCAATGGCAATCCCAGATATGTGGATTAAAATCCTTAAACACTTACAAGATGAACAATGGGATATCGGAAGTATAGTCCATACTTTAACTAACAGAAGACATGGTGAAAAATGTATCGCTTATTGTGAATCACATGACCAAGCCTTAGTTGGAGATAAAACATTAGCATTTTGGATGATGGATAAAGAAATGTATACCAACATGAGTGTATTAAGTGAGTTAACCCCTGTGATTGATCGTGGGATGTCCTTACATAAGATGATTCGTTTGGTTACTTTTGCCCTTGGAGGTGAAGGTTACTTGAATTTCGAAGGTAATGAATTCGGTCACCCTGAATGGTTGGATTTCCCTCGCGCTGGTAACAATGAGTCCTATCTTTATGCCCGCAGACAATTCAACTTGATTGAAGATGACTTGTTGCGCTACAAATTTTTATTTGCCTTTGACAGTGCCATGCAAAATTTGGATAAACGCTTTGGTATCTTACCAGCTCCTCAAGCTTATGTTTCTTTGAAGCACGAGGGTGACAAGGTTCTTGTTTTTGAACGTGGTGGGTTACTTTTCGTCTTTAACTTTCACCCAACAAATTCATACCCTGATTATAAGATTGGTGTTGAAACTCCAGGAACCTACAAGGTTGTTCTTAATTCTGATCATGACCTGTTTGGTGGTCACGCTAGAGTTGCAGAATCAAACGACAACGGTGAGGTGAAGTATTTCACCAATAATGAGAGATGGAATGATCGTTCAAACTCTCTTTTGGTTTACATTCCTCTGAGAAGTGCTTTGGTTTTTGCTCGTAAGGAGTAGGTGTGTGGAGTAGTGGGTGGTTGCGCGGAGTTTTAGGGTAGTTTCGTTGGCTGGTTTTGACTGGTTTTGAATGGTTTCATTGGCTGCTTTCATTGGCTAGTGGGATTGTTAACTTAATAAATAACTTTTGAAGGATTTCATAATTCTACATTAGCTTCAAAGGTGTAAATGAGCGAAGCGAGTTTGTGAGTTTGTTAGTGAGTGAGTGAGTGTAAACGAACGAACGAGCGAACGAACGAGCGAACGAACGAGCGAACGAACGAACGAGCGAACGGACGAACGAACGAGCGAACGGACGAACGAGCGAACGAACGAACGAACGAACAAACGAGCAAACGAGCGAAAGAAAGTACTCACTCACGAACCCGAAAGTTCGCTACTCTCGCACTCACTGACTCACTCACTCACTTAGTCACTCAGTCCTTCAGGCACTAGCTTCGCTCACTCACGAACTCAAAAAAATTCGCTACACACGAACTAACTTACTCTCACTCACTCACTCTCACTCAATCACTCACTCACTCTCAGTCAGTCACTCTCAGTCACTCGCTTCGTTACTCACTCACTCACTCAGTCAGTCTCACACTCATTCACTTACTCGTACTCACTCACACTCACACTCACTCACTCATAACATTGGCTGCGAAAATAATATCTGTGAATCATCCTCTTCAGTCACTTTATTCGCTACTCACGAATACACGAATACAAGTGCACACGAATGAA
>JAKUAJ010000171.1:17664-46549 GCA_030562865.1 Kodamaea lidongshanica (nom. inval.)
ACGAACGAACGAACGAACGAACGAACGAACGAACGAACGAACGAACGAACGAACGAACGAACGAACGAACGAACGAACGAACGAACGAACGAATGAGCGAACGAGCGAACGAACGAGCGGACGAACGAGCGAACGAACGAGCGGACGAACGAGCGAACGAACGAGCGGACGAACGAGCGAACGAACGAGCGAACGAGCGAACTAACGAGCGAGCAAACTAACGAGCGAGCGAACTAACGAGCGAGCGAACTAACGAGCGAGCGAACTTACGAGCAAACGAGCTCACTACTCACTCACTCACTCACTCACTCACTCGCTTCGCTCGTTCGCTCGTTCGCTCGTTCCCCAGACCACCCCACAGAAACTCAAACCAGCTGAAACGTTGATTGACAATAATAGCACCACATATAGTATGCCTTATCTTATGTAATCTGCACCATCTCTAAACAAATAACCAGCAATAGGGAATATGATTGGCAATGGCAAAATTAGACAATTTATACAATTTTCTTTCAAATCAAAAGAAGTGAAAAAAGTTGCAATTCACTTCACTCGTTCCTTCAATAAAGTCGTCACTCACATACTCAGTCACTCGCTACTCACGCACTCACTCACGCACTCACTCACGAACTCACTCACGCACGCACTCTTAATCATTTGCTCGTTTACTCGTATGCTTGTATGCTTGTATACTCTTACCTTTTTGCTCTTCTACTCTTTACTCGTATGCTCGTTTGCTGTCACCGCATCGGACTCGGACAAGTTGCAAATAAAGCTGGATCGCCTCGCTTACTCGCTTCGCTCATACATTGAACACTCTAATCAAAATGAATTAGTTTCACTCTGTTGACCGATTTGCAACTGTTTTACAAGTATTATTCTGTGCTCAATGGGTTTTCTGAAAATTTTGGGGTTTTACTTGATAGTTTCCAAGGGTCCCCCCTTGGTGGAGATTTCATATTGAATGTTTTTTGCAGGCAATTTCCAAGGGTCCCCCCTTGGTGAAGATTTCAAACTGAATGTTTTGCATGTGTGATATTCTAATTGAGTGAGACCTTGTATGAATAGAGCTGGCTCGTTCGTATTCAAAGAATTCGCAGCTACTCATTTGTGAGTGAACAAATGAGTGAACAAATGAGTGAACAAACTCACGAACTCGTTCACGCACTCACTCACGCACTCATGCTTACACCACCCCCCTCTAAAACAGGTCCCTATCCGCCAAATTCATTCTGAACATATAAACCTATATAGCTCTCACCATTGAGAGCTGCAAAGTTCTCACTCACATTCCTGAACCTTTGTTCATATTTTTCCTCACCCATAGCAAAGGTACTGTAACCGTAAGCCCTGGCTGCGTATATTCAAATGTAATGATGGTTACATCACCTGTACCGCAACAATGGTGGTTACCTCACTCGCTCACTCACTCACTCATTCGCTTCGCTCCTTCGTTCGTTCGCTCGTTCGTTCGTTCGTTCGTTAGATCACTAAGAAAGACGCTTCTCCAATATGTCTTCAGCATAGGATAACCTCGAGAGAACATTGTCCAAAATATTTCGATTTGCATAGTCCTCAAGCTAGACCGTCACAAATTCCCAATTTCGAATCAGATCAAAATCCTTAAACGAGCGAAGCGAGTGAGGAGTGAGTGAGGAGTGAGTGAGGAGTGAGTGAGGAGTGAGTGAGGAGTGAGTTGCGAAAATGAGTGCGTTTGTTCGTGAGTATCAAGCACTCATAGTACTGCTTCGCAGCACTAGTGTGGACCTGATGAATTTCCTCGTGTTGATTCAAATTAAGTGGCAGGCTCTACTCCTGGTGGTGCCCTTCTGTGAATTCCTTAAAGTAGACTTGCAAAAAATACTCCCCCAGAACTCATAATTCACTACTCACAATTCACTACTAACTGAGAATTGGTTACAAAACTTGAGAATTCAGCAGGCAATTATGAGTCCAAGAGATAGTTCAAACTAGGGGCAACTTCGAAACCATATTTATTTATTCCAGCTTTATCACTGTATTCATTTGGAAAGTGGTTATATTAGACAACGAACGAACGAACGAAGCGAGTGCGTGAGTGAGCAATGACCGAGTGAGTGAGGAATGAGTGAAACAATAAGGTTCTCAACCATTTCTAGATGACCGAAACATAACAGTATGTTGTAAATTTAGCATAATGACATTGCTCTGAAGGCAGAAGATTTTGCAGATTTGCAGATTTCGCAGCCAATTGTACTAACCTCTAAAGACCCGTACCGCACTCACTCACGCAGTCAGGAATACTTTTATCAGCAACAAAATGTACTTGTCTAGATTGTTTAAATGGTGTAGTTGAATAAACTTGAATATTGCAAATACTCTTGGTGAATAGCTATGTGATGGTATTTTGAATCAACAAACTATTGGTCTGAGTATGAGCAAGAAGTCAGCTTAATATGAACGAGCGAACGAGCGAACGAGCGAACGAGCGAAGCGAGTAAGTGAGTGAGTGAGTGAGTGAGTGAGTGAGTGAATGAGTTCGTGAGTGAGTGAGTGTTTGGGTGCGTGAGTGAGTGAGTGAGTGAGGGAGTGAGTGAATGAGTTCGTGAGTGAGTGAGTGTTTGGGTGCGTGAGTGCTTGGGTGCGTGAGTGCGCGAGTGAGTGAGTGACGGGAAGCGAGTAATGGCTGGGAAAGGAGATGCTCCACTCACTCAGTTGTTCGTTTTCTCTACTCGCTCGTCTTTGCTACTCACTCATCTTTGCTACTCATGAACTAACTCACTCGCTTGGCTCGTTCACTATTTCTGCTGGTAAAGTTTATTTTATAGATATTCCCCAAATTATTGTACAAATTACCAAGGGTCCCCCCTTGTGAAAATGAACGAGTGAGTGATGATTGAATGAGAGAGATTGAGCGAGAGATTAGTTCCATTATTGCGGTTAGTTCGATTCTTGCGGTACAGGTCTTTTGAGGCTAGTTCCATTTAATACCACATCACCTTTAATGATTTAAGCTAAAGTAAGAGACACTTTTAGTAACTTTTCTCGACAAGCGTTTGTAAAACGAACCGACACTGCGTACTTTTTACCTTTGAATACTTCTTACATTTGCGTACTTTTCACCTTTGCGTACTTCTTACATTTGCGTACTTTGGTTAAATCAAGTCATCCTCGCTCTGGTGTGCGCTGTGGAATTTGCAACCAAAACGGTCAATAGGATTTTCATATATGATATAAAGGGACACGAACAAACTAGCGTAGCGATTGAGCGTGAACGAACAATGTGAGTTGGTGAGTGTGACAGTTGAATGTTAATCAGAATATGACTGAGCAACAGATGAGTGAGCGAGCGAAGCGAACTCTTAATTTCTATGATCTTTACGATTCAATGGTATTATAAGTAATTTTGTTAGGTATACAACTTGTGTTGTTTGTTCGTTGGCTCGATTATAAGTTCACTGGATGTAACGTAGTCAGGTTGAGCTAGTACACAAGTGAGTCAACTCACAAGAACGAACGAACGAGCGAACGAAAGAACGAGCGAACGAAAGAACGAGCGAACGAAAGAACGAGCGAAGCGAGTGAGGAGTGAGTAAGTGAGTGAGGAGTGAGTGAGTGTGTTGCGAAAATGAGTGAGTTCGTGAGAGAGTATCAAGCACTCATAGTACTGCTTCGCAGCACTCTTCCTTCGCAGCACTATTCCTTCGCAGCACTATTCGATCGCTCGTTCGCTCGTTTCGTTTCTAGTATCATAAAGTAACCTTAATAGATCAAATTAAACGTGTACTTGAATTGATCACTTACGCACCCGATTGAACCAAGAAACTAGACATAACGAGCTCGTTCTCTCGTTCGTTCGTTCGTTCTCTCGTTCGTTCGTCTGTCCGTTAGTTCGTTCCACCCTCTCTTCGTTCTTTCGTTCGTTCTGTCGTTCGTTCGTTCGTCCGTCCGTTCGTTCGTTCGTTCGTTCGTTCGTTCGTTCGTTCGTTCGTTCGTTCGTTCGTTCGTTCGTTCGTTCGCTCGTTCATTCGCTCGTTCGTTCGTTCACTCTACTCTTTCAAGCATATTACTCTATTAATTATCTGTCAACTGATATACTGATATTCACTAGTGCGTTCATTGGGTATTCTCTCGAAGTGAATGAGCGAAGCGAATGAACAGAGCAAATGAACAGAGCGAGTGAATAGACAGTGCGAGAGAGCGAAGCGAATAACTAGACCGAGTGAATAATCGAGTAACCAGACCGAGTGAGCGATGCGAATAGACAGCTCACTCCTCACTCCTCACTCCTCACTCACTCCTCACTCACTCCTCACTCACTCGCTTCGCTCGGTCGTTTGTTCGTTCGCTCGTTCGCTCTACTCTTTCAAACATATTACTCTATTAATTATCTGTCAACTGATATACTGATATTTACTAGTGCGTTCTTTGGGTATTCTCCTGAAGTGAATGAGCGAAGCGAATGAACAGACCAAATGAGAGCGAGTAAATGAAAAGAGCGAGTGAGGGAAGAGAATAGACAGTGCGAGTTTTATGAATTCAATTGCTTTGCACTCCAATTGTTTGTACCCCAATAATTCGCACCCAGTCGAGCCAAGTACATAACGGTGATTTAGCCACCCGTACCGCAATAGATGTTTGAGGTGCATTAAACATAAAGCTTGGTCTTTGATTGTCGCCTTGGGTTTGCAACGAGCGAACGAGCGAACAAGCGAACGAGCGAAGCGAGTGAGTGAGTGAGTGAGAACTAACAAAGTTCGTTCGTTCGAACATATATAAAATATATATCATTCTTACGAACTCACGAACTCGCTGTTCGCTCGTTCGTTCGCTCGTTCGTTCGCTCGTTCGTGTTATTGTATCACACAACACTATAAGGTAGATTACATGAATCTTAATCTTCGAGTGGATATAGTATAACCAGTGTTGAGTTGTGTACATTATAGATTGTAGCTTTCGGGCACCCTGAGACCGCCCGGTGGGCTTGTTACATTCAATGGTTGAGATTATCCCAGGAATAGTATTTAAACTCACGCATTCACTCACGGACTCACGAACGAACGAACGAACGAGCATACTTCGCAGTACCATACTGCGAAGCAGTATGGTATCTTCGCTCGTTCGTATTGAAATGGCTGCGAATTTATGTCCATGCTGTTAAGTATTACTGAAATCGGATGCTCTAAAAGAGCCGAATTTATGCCTTTTGAGGTCCAGTCATCAGAGTTGTCCATATTGTCTCAAAATCAAACCTAATTTAACGATTTTCAAAAGGTGTAGATGATGATAACACCAAACAGTTGAAGTTTTGGAATTGGCTAACCTTATTTTAAAACTACAATTAGGTGGAGTATCAGTAACTTTACTAGTTGTTTAAGTAATTCTCTTGATATGAATTCTCATTTGAACTTTTGCATACTCAAGTTTATATCAAACAGTCATTTACTTCTGCCCTTCAGACATGTACTTTTATCACTCCTTACTCGCTCATTTATTCGTATTATCCACTCACGAAATCACACAAGAACTCGCACCCGAACTCACTCAAAAATTCACCATTCACGAACTCCCTCGATACGTATCAATAAGTGTCGATACGTATCAATAAGTATCAATAAGTAAGTATGGTGAGGGATTCTGGTAATTTTTCTCAAGGTCCCTCCCATATTCTATTTCTTTTATAGAGATCACCATGCAGCTCACCATACATAACCATACACAGATAACCATGTAAAGGTCACCGTTATCATCCTATATTACCCTACTCTAAGCTAATCACACTCTGATCACAGTAATTACACTCTGAATTCGATCATATAAATCATAAAAGTATTGAATATAGTCATAGAAATGTTGTTTAATCTTAGAAATTTGTAATAGACATGTTGTTCAATCTTAGAAATTAGTCACAAATTCACTACTGCCTTGTTCGCTTACAGAATTCTTCAATATGCCAAAAAGTATAAGAATCGTGTAATGCTAAAGCGATATTAATTAGATGGAAGCTACCCACCGTTGTTTGAATCGTAGAAATTTGTATGAATAGAAGTCATATTGAACAACTAGTGTTGAATTCAAAAATCATATTCAGATTAAAACTCAGTCGCACTCGAACTCACACAACGGCATTTATAAAAAACCTATGATTTAATGATGATAACACACTATTACCGTTTGCTAACAACGAGCAAAGTGATTGAGTGAAATGACTGCGAAATGACTGAAAAGAGGGTGAAACGAGGGTGAAAAGAGGGTGAACAGGGAGTGAAATGACACTGAAATGACACTGAGATCAATCTAGCGATTTCTTGCTTTTGTTCTTGCTTCTGTTTTGGGTCATTCTCCTTACTAATAATCTAATCGAATAACTAGACCGAGTGAGCGAAACGAATATACAGTGCGAGTGAACAAAGCGAATATACAGTGCGAGTGAGCCAAGCGAATAGACAGTGCGAATGAATAATCGAATAACCAGACCGAGTGAGCGGATCGAATAGACAGTGCGAGTGAATAATCGAATAACCAGACCGAGTGAGCGGAGCGAATAGACAGTGCGAGTGAATAATCGAATAACCAGATTGAGTGAGCGATGCGAAGAGAGCTCACTCCTCACTCACTCCTCACTCCTCACTGACTCACTCCTCACTCACTACTCACTACTCACTCACTCGCTTCGCTCGTTCGTTCGTTCGTTCGTTCGCTCGTTCGCTCTACTTTTTCAAACATATTACTCTATTAATTATCTGTCAACTGATATACTGATATTCACTAGTGCGTTCTTTGGGTATTCTGTCGAAGTGAATGAGCAAAGCGAATGAACAGAGCAAATGAACGGAGCGAGTGAATGAACAGTGCGAGTGGGCGAAGCGAATAACCAGACCGAGTGAGCGAAGTGAATAGACAGTGCGAGTGAATTATCGAATAGACAGTGCGAGCAAATAATTGAATAACCAGACCGAGTGAGCGAAGCGAATATACAACTCACTCCTCACTACTCAGTACTCAGTACTCAGTACTAACTCAGTGCTCAGTACTCACGAATTCACACATCCCTCACTCACTCACTCCTCACTCACTACTCACTCCTCACTCACTCCTCACTCACTACTCACTCCTCACTAACTCCTCACTCACTCACTCGCTTCGCTCGTTCGCTCGTTCGTTCGTTCGTTCGTTTGTTCGTTCTACTCTTTCAAACATATTACTCTATTAATTATCTGTCAACTGATATACTGATATTCACCAGTGCGTTCATTGGGTATTCTCTCGAAGTGAATGAGCGAAGCGAATGAACAGAGCAAATGAACAGAGCGAGTGAATGAACAGTGCGAGTGAGCGAAGCGAATAACCAGACCGAGTGAGCGAAGCCAATAGACAGTGCGAGTGAATTATCGAATAGACTGTGCGAGCAAATAATTGAATAACCAGACCGAGTGAGCGAAGCGAATATACAGCTCACTCCTCAGTACTCAGTACTCAGTACTCAGTACTCAGTACTCAGTACTCAGTACTAAGTCAGTGCTCAGTACTCACGAGTTCACACATCCCTCACTCACTCACTCACTCACTCCTCACTCCTCACCCACTACTCACTCACTCACTCACTCACTCACTCACTCACTCCTCACTCCTCACTCCTCACTCCTCACTCCTCACTCCTCACTCCTCACTCCTCACTCCTCACTCACTCGCTTCGCTCGTTTGCTCGTCCGTTCGTACGTTCTACTCTTTCAAACATATTACTCTATTAATTATCTGTCAACTGATATACTGATATTCACCAGTGCGTTCATTGGGTATTCTCTCGAAGTGAATGAGCGAAGCGAATGAACAGAGCAAATGAACGGAGCGAAGCGAATATACAGTGCGAGTGAATAATCGAATAACCAAACCGAGTGAGCAAAGCGAATAACCAGACCGAGTGAGCGGAACGAATAGACAGTGCGAGTGAATAATTGAAAAACCAGACCGAGTGAGCGAAGCGAATATACAGCTCACTCCTCAGTACTCAGTACTCACGAATTCACACATCCCTCACTCACTCACTACTCACTCACTACTCACTCACTCACTCACTCACTCGCTTCGCTCGTTTGTTCGTTCGTTCTACTCTTTCAAACATATTACTCTATTAATTATCTGTCAACTGATATACTGATATTCACTAGTGCGTTCTTTGGGTATTCTCTTGCAGTTTCAACAGCAATGTGGACACAAATATTCACTCACGAACTCACGAACTCACTTTGCTCGTTTTTGCTACTCACCCACTCACTCTTTCACGAACGAACTCACAAACTCACCCACGCACTCACGAACTCACTCACGAACTCACGAACGAACTCACTGACTCACTGACTCACTGACTCACTGACAAACTCGCCAGTACTCAGTACTCAGTACTCACACAGTACTCACTCAGTACTCACTCAGTACTCACTCACTCGCTTCGCTCGTTCGTTCGTTCGTTCGCTCGTTCATTCGTTCGCTCTACTCTTTCAAACATATTACTCTATTAATTATCTGTCAACTGATATACTGATATTCACTAGTGCGTTCATTGGGTATTCTCTTGCAGTTTCAACAGCAATGTGGACACAAATATTCACTCACTCACGAACTCACTCACTCACGAACTCACTTTGCTCGTTTTTGCTACTCACTCACCCACTCACTCACGAACTCACTCACCCAATCACTCACTTACGAACTCACTCACGAACTCACGAACTCACGAACTCACGAACTCACCCACTCACCCACTCACGAACTCACCCACTCACGAACTCACGAACTCACCCACTCACCCACTCACCCACTCACGAACTCACGAACTCACGAACTCACGAACTCACGAACTCACGAACTCACCCACTCACCCACGCACGAACTCACCCACTCACGAACTCACTCACGAACTCACTCACTCACGAACTCACTCACTCGCTTCGCTCGTTCGTTCGTTCGTTCGCTCGTTCGCTCGTTCGTTCGTTCCCTCATTCAATATCCTCAAATTTCCCCAGCTGTTGCCATTCCCTAATTGGATTTTTAAAATTCTCAAAAACCTTCGTCTTCTCCATTCGATCAAATAGAACAAACATCTTCTCCGCTTCAAGTTCCTTCTCCTCCGATGTCATTTCCTCCACTTGTTGATTCTGATTCAGTTGAATAATCAGGTCCAAAGTCTGAACGAGTTTATCAGCAGAACCAAAATTAAAGTCATCCTTGCTAACAAACTTTGGATGTAAGTAATCGTTGATGTCTATTTGAGGAGGGATTGGGATTTTATTAATTTCCAAGAATTGTTTACCCAAGAGGTAACCAACCAGTTCCAAGAAGGAGATCACTGGATCACGAACACGAAGTAAGCACAAGTTGTAGATGCATTCAAGAAAGATGTTACGGAACTGGCCGATTTTCTGAGTATCTGATACGATTTGATCATCATTGACTGCGATTAAACGAAGAGATTGTTTGTAGATGACGGGGATTTTCTTACTACCAAAAGGTAAGATAGTATCAACAAGTAACTTTTTAAGACCTTGATATACTTTAGGCAGATGCATCATCAGTTCACATAGATGATTTATAAGCACATAAATGTTAGTGATGTCATTAACTTCGATTTCAGGTTTCGATTCACGATCAATTAATTTATTTTGAAGGAGTTCCAAGAGGCAATTGAAGAAAATAGCTGAATCTTCAGATGAATAAGAATCGATCCAAGACTTCAGACCATTTTTAGTATTAATTGTAAAGATCATAACTAATACGTTTACCACATATTTAGTCATCACAGTAAGTTTTCTCAAATCGATACGATTGAGTAAGAAGATGTATTGATCGATACGAATACTCTTGAATAATCTTTTATAATTATGATAAATTGTTGATAAAGCTTTAAGAACCTCAACTAAAACCAGGTTATAATAAGGATCTTTTTGCAGTGATTCAAAGTTACCAATAAGTTTATCCAAAGTATCATTAAGGATTGTACCTGTTGATATTAAAATGATATCAATTTGATCATCATCAACATGAATACTATCAACACCATCGAATAATATTAAAAACAGTAATCGGAAAAGACCAACATAAGGTTCATAATTATTGAATGTAACTCGTTGCATATGCTTGTTTAAATATTCCAACATACGTACTGAATATTCATGAGTAAAGTATGTTGTATGAAGCAGTCTGTTTATTAATAAGATGTTGGATATAATTGCCAACAAATCAGTTCTATCAGAATTGGAGATTGGATAGAAGAAGGCATTATCTAAATTGTCATCAATCTCGTCTCGATTTAATACAAGTGTTCCATCAAGTAGAAGTGACCGGATAATACCAGAAAGTATGATGGGTGTCACCTCCATACAGTACAGCGGTTCCCGGCACCGCTGGCGTAGTGTTTGGATGGTTTCCATTTGGTGTGAAGATTTTTTATGAACGAGCGTTGAGAAAGTGAGGTAAGTGTAGTATGATATATGAGTATGATATGATATAGTATGATAGAATATAGTAAGATAGAAGATGAGTTTGTATGATAATATGATTATATGAGTTTATATGAGTATAATGATATGAGTTTAGATGAGTATAATGATATGAGTATATGAGTATGATATGACGATATGAGTCTATATGTATGATATGAAAATGAGTTAGAGTATATGATTATATAATTAATATAATTTAATAATAGATATAAGAGTATCAAGTATGACTGAATATGACTTAATATAGTCAACTATATAATTGAATGTCATTAAATGTTATTCATATCTTTAACCACTGACAACAATCACAACCCATTACGTCTAGATAATTACTTTAGCATATTATCAAAAACACACCAATAATCTCTGTGGATTGATCATCCTATACACCCCAAACCTTAGGAAATGGCAATGAAACCAACCTAAGAAAATGAAGAGTACACACCACGGTTGGCTTGATATTCAAAGTGCTTTTGGTCCCAACGATTGTCCGTCACCACATATCACCACGTATCACCACAAAGAATTACATATCCGCTTTAACTTTCTTTTTTCATCAATCACCTGCATGGGTGTACATCAATAAGTTACTTTATCAATCGCTGAGTGACGTTTCATCAAAGGCATTCACAATCAATTCCTGACACAAAACTAGCGGAATTCCCAGCTTTAAGCACCTTGCATTTAAGGCCCTGTCGTTTTACTGGTTTACATATTGGATATGACATGGGATGTAGGTGGTAGGATAGTGAAATTGTATTAGTTGTATTAGTGTATAAGAGGAGAAGAATGTGAGTATGCGATAGCAATCTGTTGAGTAAAAATGACAAGAGTATAAGAGGTGGAATGACAAGTATTTATAAGTATGAGATGAGAATGACAAGAATGAGTATTTAGAGGAAGAGGTGGAATGACAAGTATTTATAAGCAAGAGATGAGAATGACAAGTATTTAGAAGGAAGAGGTGAGAATGATAATACGAATTCAGAAGGAAGAGGTGACAACGATAATATGTATTCAGAAGGAAGAATAGGTGAACGAGCTAAAACTCATCAGTATGCGTTACAAGTAATGTGTTAATTCATGAACAAAATCGAACGAGCGAAGCGAGTGACTGACCATGTCATTAGTCCAAACACTCAGGATGGAGGTTGGTTCTGAATTTGCACACACTCGCACGCACGCACTCACACACTTGTACACTCATTCAGTTCTTCTCACTCACTCACTCGCTTCGCTCGTTCGCTCGTTCGTGTACGAGCTCATACGGACCATTTTCTGATAAATCCTGACGAAAACTCCTCAAAATCCCAAAGACATGTAACCCCAATTATCGTATCCGGTACGTTCATCATAATGAGAGCAATTGGGTATGCAAATTATATACGCTATGTTCATCCCGTATAGACAATATTACACTTTATAAAGAACAACTACTTCTGGGCTGCCGTGAACTGTTAGCCAAGCAAAGTTTACAGTCCGAGGAACCACAGAGTTTAAATAGCATAATTATAAAATGTGTATTCGGTATCTCTTGACAGTCAGGAAGTTCTAATTCATGCACACACTCACTCTCTCTCTCTCATTCTCTCACTCTCTCACTCTCTCACTCTCTCACTCATTCTCTCACTCTCTCACTCACTCATTTATTGAATACGATTTCTCTGATTTCAAATGAACGAGCCAAGTGAGTGAGTTGTAAATTCTTTTGATGTCCTTGAGTTGGTTACCAATCTCTGATTTCATCATCAATCTCGAACGAGCGAACGAGCCAAGCGAGTGAGTGAGTGCGTGAGTGCGTGTGAGTGTGTGAGTGTGTGAGTGTGAGTGAGTGCGTGAGTGCGTGTGAGTGTGTGAGTGTGTGAGTGTGTGAGTGTGAGTGAGTGTGAGTGAGTGGGTGAGTGAGTGTGAGTGTGAGTGCGTGCGTGAGTGTGAGTGAGTGAATGAGAGCTCGTTTGTTCGTTCGTGAGTATCTAGCACTCATAGTACTGCTTCGCATCACTATTCGCTCGTTCGTTAGTGAGTATCTAGCACTCAGAGTACTGCTTCGCAGCACTATTCGTTCGTTCGTTCGTGAGTATCTAGCACTCATAGTACTGCTTCGCAGCACTATTCGTTCGTTCGTTCGTTAGCGAATTCCTCAAGTCAAACAAACTACTCTTTATTGGTTCACTATCAAATCAAAGAATAGTTACTCGCTTGAGGTTGTAAATTATTATCCAACTCATACTCCATACACACTCTCACTCAACCTTCTTGTTCTTAATAAAGGAAAACCATAGTTTGGTTCTCCATAGTGAACAATTTTGCCAAGTGTGCTTACTCAATCTCTCAATATACTACTTTGATTGCCATCCAAACAACCATGTTGATGTGCATGAAAATGTCCAATGGAAGTTTACTGTACAGAAGAGTGAAGTGGTGATAGAGATTATGTGAATGAAAACTTGTGATACGAGCGACGAATAGTGCTGCGAAGCAGTACTATGAGTGCTTTATACTCACGAACGAACGAAATCAAATGTTCGTACTCACTCACTCAAAAGTTCGTACTCACTCACTCAAAAGTTCGTACTCACTCACTCAAATGTTCGCACTCACTCATTCACTCACCCACTCACTCACTCACTCACGAGCGTAGGATGGACGTTTGAAAGTTAAGGTTTATGTTGGAAGAAAGAACTACAAGTGTATTATAATCTATGATATTGACAAATATAATCACGAATGACGATACTCAAATCAATAATGATTGTATCCTCTCGAATCATTACAGAACAAATTGATATAAAAGTTTGCAACTGTAATTTTCCTCTTGTTCATATCACCAACAACATCAATAGAATAGATAGTCTTAGTCAAGATGTTTATGGAACATTTGTTGGCATTTGTTCATTTCTAGCAAGAATAGTATTATGTTCAAGAAAACATCTTGGACACTGTAAGATATGGACAGCCCTTATTTGAAATGAATACTCTAGTTGAGATATCCTTTTTAGTAATTTGAATTATATTATATCCAACTCACTCGTTCGTGAGTTCGTTCGTCTATTCACTCACCCTCTCACGAACGAGCAAAGGGAGTGAGTACAATTCTCTGATTGATCGAGCAATATTAGAAGTGAGTCGCGAATACTCTGATTGAACGAGCAAAGCGAGTGAGTGAGTAGCGAATTCTTTGACGAGCAAAGTTAGTAAGTGAGTAAAATACTCTCATAAATTACGCAGGAATCTCATTCATAAAGCACACGGAAAGCACACGGAAAGCACACTCATACGTCACACAGATATCTCACTCATACTTCTCTCACAATCATGCCCTCTCACAATCTCACTCACTCACTCGCTTCGCTCGTTCGCTCGCATTGTGTAGAGTCTTTAGTAATCTATAGTATTAATCTTTAGAGGTTTGCATACTCAAACTCACCATACTCAAATTTCCCATGACTTTTATATTGCTTAATAATCTGGAGAAGTTGGATCTTCTCTGCAATAAGCATTTGTGATTTTAGTATTTTGATGTGTATGGTTGTGTATTGTGCGTTGTGTAGTCTCATGGCAAATTCTTTAATACGAGCAAAGTGAGTAGTGAAGCGAGTAGCGAAACCTTTGATATGTAGGTGATTTTTATGAATTCAATATTAATATGATTTTTATGAATTCAATACTAATTTGATTTCTATGATTTCTGTGATTTCTCAAGAAATGAAAAGGAGGCACCTTTGGAATAATTTATCAGAGTTTCAAAGGGAGGGACCTTTGGTAAAATTAAGAGTCCAAAAGGGTTTAGAAAATCAAGAGATCTAAAGGGAGACCTAGAAATGTAAAGGGAGACCTCTTGAAAAAATCACCAGAGCCCCAAGGGGTTTTACGAAATCTATTGTTGATTTATAATAATGTGAGTATATTGGTGATTTTTCACGAGTGAGTGAGTGCGAGTGAGTGCGAGAGTGAGTGAATGAGTGAGTGCGAGAGTGAGTGAATGAGTGAGTATGTGAGTGAGTATGTGAGTGAGTATGTGAGTGAGTATGTGAGTGAGTGAGTAGCGACTTGCTTGAGTCAAACAAACTCGCTTCGCTCGTTTGTAAGTGGTCTGGCAAACGCCTTTTGCCAAAGGAATATGCAAAATGAAATCACACCATACTCAAAGTCATTATACTCAAACTCATTGTACTCAAACTCACTATACTTATAAAACATTCAGACAAGTCAGTCAGAGGAGTCACGAACAAAAGAACGAAAGAACGAGCGAACGAAGTCACGCACTCAGGCGTTCATTTGCTACTCACGAGCACTCAACCACGCACGAGCTCACTCACTCAGTCACTCACGCACGAGCTCACTAGGTCACTCGCTTCGCTCGCTCGTACTCACCGTCTTCTTCAGGTTGTTTAAATACAATTCGTTAAAAGCACCCCCCTATTGTATTGTGATGAACAATTTCGTAAACTTTTACCAAACTGAAAGTGCTAAAAGTGTTTTGAAAATCAGTCCTAATTCAGTCTCAAACGAACGAGCGAAGCGAGTGCGTGAGAGAGTGCGTGAGAGAGTGCATGGGAGAGTGCGTGAGAGAGCAATGTGAGAGAGTGCGTGAGAGAGCAATGTGAGAGCACTGTAATCAATGTTCCATTATTGCGGTACGGGTATTTAAGTTCCACTCACGAACTCACTCACGAACTCACAAACACACGAACTCACTCGGTTCGCTCGTTCGTTCGTTCGTTCGTTCGTTCGTGATTGTCAGCTCCACAGGCCAATATGCTAGAATCTTATGGGGACTCTAAGAGTAATAGCTTCACGCAATCACTCACTCAATCACCCACTCGCTTCGCTTGTGCGTTCATTCTTTTTTCGTTTGTTCGTGACTTCGTGTATTCGTGTATTCGTGAGTAGCAAATAAAGTGACTGAAGAGGACGATATTATTTTCGCAGCCAATGCTATGAGTGAGTGAGTGAGTGAGTGAGTGAGTGAGTGAGTGAGTGAGTGAATGAGTGAGTAGCCAAGCGAGTTCGTGGGTTCGTGAGTATGAGTGAGTGAATGAGTTCGTGAGTATCAAGCACTTATAGTACTGTTTGCAGCACTATTCGTTCGTTCGTAAGTATTATTACGGTGCACTTTATGTCTCGTCTCATTCTGTTTATATGGCTTTTCTCTCCTCGCTCTCATCAATACGATCGTTCACTCGTCAATTCTAGGCTCGTTCACTCAATTCTACGCTCGTTCACTCATAAATTCTACGCTTGTCGCTCTCATCAATTCTACGCTCGTCACTCGATTCTACACTCACTCACTCACTCACTCACTCACTCACTCACTCACTCACTCACTCACTCACTCACTCACAAATTCGATTCGCTCATTTGTATACCTTGCCAACTCACCATTTGTTCATTTATTCACATCAACTCATTCATTTTGCAGTCATTAATTTCGTTCAGATTTATATAGATTAAATATCTAGGTGGAAATATTTAGAGAACCCCAGTTAAGTTATCCCATGGACAAACGAGCGAAGCGAGTTTGTTCTCACTTACCTAAAACGAGCGAAGCGAGTTTGCTCTCACTCACCAAAAACGAGCGAAGCGAGTTTGTTCTCACTCACTCACTCAAGGGATCTCACTCACTCACTCAAGGGATCTCACTCACTCACTCAAGGGATCTCACTCACTCACTCAAGGGATCTCACTCACTCACTCAAGTGATCTCACTCACTCACTCACTCACTCACTCGCTTCGCTCGTTCGTTCGTGTGCTGATTCCAAACTATCATAACAGGAGCCACCTAATATCGATACCTTCACCCCTCCATCAACCTAATAATTTGTTAATACCGCTTGTCCAATAACGAGGCAGCGCCCATAATTTCCCTACAGTCTCTTGTTGAGAATAGACTGGATGTGCGAGTTTGCTCACGAACGAACGAACGAACGAACGAACGAACGAACAAACGAACCAACGAACGAACGAACCAACGAACGAGCTCACCCACAAATTCACTCACTTTGTTCGTTCACACTCACGAACGAAAGAACGAACGAACTCACCAACTCACGAACGAACGAACTCACCCACTCACTCACGAACGATCTCACCCACAAATTACTCACTTTGTTCGTTCACACACTCCCTCTTCTCATCTCTCCTGTACAAAATCACATGGTCTACACTAATCTTTTCATTCTTTCATTTCTAACTTCATATCTTACATAATTGTTGGCATTACGCCTGTTTGTGATTAATACAAGAAGCTCACAATAGTGAATAGCTTCACGGTCACTCTGATTTAAATTTTCTCCGAACGAGCGAGCGAGTGAGCAAACGAACGAGAGAACTTTTCGTCTACTCACGAACGAGCGAGCTAACGAACGAACGAACGAACGAACGAACGAACGAACGAACGAACGAACGAACGAACGAACGAACGAACGAACGAGAGAACTTTTCGTTTACTCACGAACGAGTGAACGAACGAACGAGCGAGACAACTTTTCGTTTACTCTCGAACGAGCGAACTCATGAAATCACCGTTTACTGACGAACTCGTCATTTACTCCCTCACTTACCAACTCGTCGTTTACTCACGAACGAACGAACGAACGAACGAACGAGAGACTTTTTCGTTTGCTCACGAATGAGCGAACGAACGAACGAACGAGCAAACTCACTCACCAACTCGACGTTTTTACTCACGAACAAACGAACGAACGAGCAAACTCACTCGCTCCGCTCGTCGTTTGCTCGTTCGTCGTTTGCTCTTTTGTCGTTTACTCACGAACGAACGAACGAACGAGCAAACTCACTCGCTCCGCTCGTCGTTTGCTCGTTCGTCGTCACAGTCCTCCTAAAAACCTCCCGACACTCCTCCATCAAACCATCATCAAACTTGACAAACTTTGTAATCCTTTGAGAAGTGTGCAAATTCACTAGCCACAAATTAACATTCACATCATAAGTCTTCAATACCCCCAAGATATCCAATGCAAGTTTACGTATTTTCGAGTCGGGTCGAGGTTTGCCTACTCTTGGTGATGCATCACACAAGGTAATTTTGGATAATCTCAAGTTTATGGACACTAGGGCAGCCAATTCACTCTTAAAGTAAATGGTTGGGATTGTTTTCAGAGGTTTGTATATGGTTGGTTTTAATATCAAAGGTAGGTTTGATTCGAATTCTGCAACCATACGTTGAAGTTCAGTATAATCGTTCAGTTTATCTTCACGTACAACGTCAAAACTCAGGCTAAACTCAGTACAACAACTAAGAATGGTGAGCAGTTTATAGTACCACCACAAGTCCAATTCTCTATTAGTCACTTGAAGTGGTTGAGGAGGAGGGTAATTGATATATTCTTTAAAGAGGTCAGGATCCAATTTCTTCCAGTTGGCCAAACTATAATACGTTGGAAGGCCGAATTGTGTAGATCCAATCAAGTCACATATTAATATGAGCCATATGAACGGTCTTTGAAGTTTGGTATGAGTCACTTTTTGTAAGAAATTTATAGCTTGATGTAAATGAACGGATTCAACCTTGACGAAACACAACTCGTATACGCAAAGTAAGGTGGTTGCAACCATACATCTACCATTCATTTCTTCGTTGGTTGAATATCGATTGATTAATTGGATTGTATCTTGATAATATTTGATTGAGGATGCTTCAGACTTGTGATCACGCAGTAATACAAGCAGCAGTAAGACGAATATTGAGTTTAATATAACACCCGTTTCATCTTTCAATGCCAATGGTGCGATGATTTTTTGAAAGATATCTTGACCCAAGAAAACGTCGATATTCAGAGCAATCTGTACCACGAACAAATTGTATAAGGTTACTTCCAACTCGCTAGCAAACTGGTATTTCCCCGCTGAAGGGTTCACCCGAAGTGCCGACTCGAAGCTTCTTGTGAGGTCTTCCAAGCATCTTTCCCCGTGGAAATTGGTTGTGATTTTCTTGCGTTGATTTAGTTTTTGATCCGAGGCTTTGTTGATTTTGTTGATTCGAGGCTTGGAGTTTTTTTTGGTTTGAATAGGCTTGAAATGTGAGGTGACAGTGGGGGGGATGACCATTGGGAGGTAGTTTTCCATATAGCTAATGGATGGTTCACTTTTGAACTTGGCTGGGAATGGTCGATGGTGAGGAGGTCGACCATATCCTGGGTAGTTTATATCCTCCGTCACAACGTCGTTCCATTCAAAGTAGGTTGGCATATGGTGGATGGGGTTGTATGCGTGGGTGGGGTGATTTGGGTGAGTGGGATGGGTTGGTTGAGTGGGATGGGTTGGTTGAGTGGGGTGGGTTGGTTGAGTGGGGTGATTTAGGTGGGGGTGATTTATGTGAGTTGGATGATTTATGTGAGTTGGTTGAGTTGGTTGATTTGATGCATTATGATGCTGATTTTGATTCTGATTCTGATTCTCATTCTCATTCATTGGTATATGATGTAAATTATAATGTACATTATGATAATGATTCAAACCATTTGAACCAATTGATTGATGATTAACTAAAGATATCGAATGTACACTCGTCATTGAAGGGACAGATGTCATTGAAGGTACACTGGTCATGGAAGGCACAGTCAGTACGGAACCCACACTCGCCATGGAACCCACACTCGCCATGGAACCCGTCACACCTGTAGCCATATGTGAATTTTGACCTTGAACATTGGGGTAAGCTTGGAATTGACCATTGAAATCCAGATATGAGGGAAACATTTGGCCAACATGCAAAGGATCAACCGGGTGCAGCTGGGGATAGGTATACAAGTTGTACGGAGCATTCATAACTCCAATTGATGTGTCCAATTTTTTCCCTTGCAACAGTACATATTTTTTTTTTGAACCTCTTTGGGAGAGGGGAGGGGAAAGATGGATTTTGAAGGATTACTTTTTTTACGTTTTAAAGTTTGATTGGTTGTGGGGTGATTAACAAGGCGATAAAACCCAAGTGGCACCATGTGGCAATTAAAGTTCAAGGGTTAACCGTTTGGAATTGTCTCTAAGGCGATTCCGTTATAAGGACCGCCGTGCGCTGATACTTTGCATGAATTATATTATTATGCTGATCTTCTCAAGCACTTCGGAACGCATTAATTATATAATTGGCCGATCTTTACCTATTGTCATTTCAGATGGTGCTTTCTCATTAAGGTTTAGCTTTGTCTTGTTTCTTTTGCTGGTGGGGTTTATGTATTGATTGCGGATTTCATGTGAGTGTATCACAAACCTTTTGCATTTATCCAGACGTGAAATTGTAATTAGCCAGTTATGGGTGGTGTGGGATATATATTCATACTAAAGCATTATACTACTTTATCCTCTATCATGATTGTGTTGGGCTGTTCATACACACTACAACTAACAAAAACCAACATTCATATATCGTATGGACTATGTCAAGATCATTGGTCTAGTTGCTGGTATGCATAAACGTGCATTTGTGATAAACTTGTGTCCAAGTCCAAGAGATAATGCACTCTCCTGCAACGAATTTTTTTAACTTCCGTTTTCATTACACTCTTGTATTCACTTTGATGTTATTACTCTTTTCTTTTTATGTTTGGTATCTCCATCTTCACTGATCTCTGAAAAGGGGAGAAACTGAGTGTAGACGAAATAACGGATATGGATTGATCCGCACTCTATTGTTAAGTTTCATAGATCAATACTTGCTTTGTACTCACGGAACTGCTTAGCTTACGATTTCCTCCTTGTTGCACTGTATCTGGGTATGCATTTAATGGCTATAACCTAATTAAACTAATGGCTTTTAATGATATTTTAAGTATTGTTACATATGGTGATCTTAAAGAATTGTTTAATGTTCTTTTGACAAAATGTTTCAACTTGGAACGTTTGTACTTGATTGGTAGCATGATACACAAAGCGTATGTAACTCGGACTTTACGATTGATCATTTGGACATGACTCGTATGATCGTTTGGGTTTGATTTGATCAAATGGCCTATACAGAGAGCTATTTTTTCAACCATTAGTTGTCCCATATCAAGTTTAAAGACAAGCAGTGGTTTAAGAGATGGGTGAGATGGGTGAGTTGGGTGAGTTGGGTGAGTTGGGTGATTGTTTCTTGGGTGCCCCCACTCGTATAATTCACAAACAAATGCAGCACCTGATCTATGCTCGATATGTTAAATTGTTAAAACCGAGCTGATCTTTGAGCGAACGCGAACGAGCAAACGAGAAAACGAGCGAACGAGCAAACGAGCGAACGAGCGAACGAGCGAACGAGCGAACGAGCGAACGAGCGAACGAGCGAACGAGCAAACGAGCGAACGAGCAAACGAGCGAAGCGAGTGCGTGAGTTCGTGAGTTCGTGAGTTCGTGAGTTCGTGAGTTCGTGAGTGTGAACAAACTCACTTCGCTCGTTTGAGTGATTGGGAACAAACTCGATCCACTCGTTTGAGAGATTGTGAACAAACTCGCTCCACTCGTTTGAGAGATTGTGAACAAACTCGCTCCACTCGTTTGAGTGAGTGTGAACAAACTCGCTTCGCTCGTTTGAGTGAGTGTGAACAAACTCGCTCCACTCGTTTGAATGAGTGTGAACAAACTCGCTCCGCTCGTTTGTGAGTATATATAGTAACTATGTCAATATTTGCAAAAAGGACTACAACTGAGACTTGTTGATTTGTAAAGATACAAGCGAACGAGCGAAGCGAGTGAGTGAGTTGGTGAGTGAGTTTGATCCATTATGCTTATTACACAAGGCGTTTAGGTTTCAAAGGGCACATGTGGTAATTACCTAACCCCGAGTGAATGTGTGTGAGTGAGTTTGAGTTCGTGAGTGAGTGAGTGTGAGTGAGTGAGTAGCGAATTTTTTTGAGTGTGTGAACGAGAGAAGCGAGTGAGTCAGTACAAGTAAGCGCGTGAGTGAGTACAAGTAAGTGAGTGAGTGAGTACAAGTAAATGAGTGTGAGTGAGTGAGTGAACGAGCGAAGCGCGTGTGTAAGTGAGAGTGAGTGAGTGAGTGAGAGTGCTTGAGTGAGTGAATAAGTGAGCGAGTGCGAGAGTAGCGAACTTTTGAGTTCGTGAGTGGGTTCGTTCGTTCGTTCGTTCGTTCGTTTGTTCGTTTGTTCGCTCGTTCGTTCGCTCATTCGTTCGTTCATTCATTCGCAGATATTATTTTCGCAGCCAATGCTATGAGTGAATGAATGAGAACAGACGAGCGAAGCGAGGTTGTTCGTTCGTGAGTGCGTGAGTTAGTTAAAACCAGTATGATTTCGGTGAGTTTATGAGTGAGTACGTTCGTTCGTTCGTACATTCGGTCACTTCGCTCGCCCGTTCGTTCGGTCGCTCGTTCGTTCGCTCGCCCGTTCGTTCGGTCGCTCGTTCGCTCGTTCGTTCGTTCGTTCGCTTTGCTCGTTCGTTCGCTTCGCTCGCTCGTTCGTTCGTTCGTTCGTTCATTCGTTCGTTCGCTCATTCGCTCGTTCGTTCATTCGTTCGTTCGATCGATCGTTCGTGAGTTTGCGAGTGAGTGCACATAATTAGAATACACTATCCAGATTATACTATAAATTCAACTATCCAATATACATTCTATGTTAATACAACTGGAGCTAAAATACCAAGGAGCATACTCAAAAATATTATGTCAGCTCATTACACAAGACATTTAGGTTGCAAATTGCACATGTGGCAATTACCTAGCCCCGAGTGAGTGTGAGTGAGTGAGTTCGCGAGTGCGAACATTTGATTGAGTTCGTGAGTTCGTGAGTGGGTTCGTTCGTTTGTTTGTTCGTTCGTTCGTGAGTGAGTGAGTGAGTGAGTGCGTGAGTGAATGCGTGAGTTGCGAACTTTTGAGTGAGTGTGAACGACTAACAAAGTGCGTGAGTTTGCGTTCGTTCGTTCGTTCGTTCGTTCGTTCGTTCGTTCGTTCGCTCGGTCGCTCGGTCGCTCGTTCATTCGTTCATTCGTTCATTCGTTCATTCGTTCATTCGTTCATTCGTTCATTCGTTCATTCGTTCATTCGTTCATTCGTTCATTCGTTCATTCGTTCATTCGTTCATTCGTTCATTCGTTCATTCGTTCATTCGTTCATTCGTTCATTCGCTTTGCTCGTTCGTGAGTGAGTGAGTGAGTGAGTGCACATAATTACAATTCAGAATACATTATCCAGACTATACTATAAATTCAACTCTCCAATATACATTCTATGTTAATACAATTGGAGCTAAAATACCAAGGAGCATACTCAGAAAAATTTATTATGTCAGCTCATTACACAAGACATTTAGGTTGCAAATGTCACATGTGGCAATTACCTAACCCCGAGTGTGAGTGAGTGTGAGTGAGTGCGTAGGTGTGAGTGAGTGTGAAAGACTTACAAAGTGCGTGAGTTCGCTCGTTCGTTAGCTGCGCTTGCTCGTTAGCTTCGCTTGTTCGTTAGCTTTGCTCGTTCGTTCGCTCGCTCGCTCGTTCGTTCGCTCGTTCGTTCGTTCGTTCGTTCGTGAGTATACATTATTCGTAGGTGTGAAATACCGATGTTTCATTTTGATGAAACACGAGTTTAAATATCAGATTTATACTAATTTGTATGCTCTGGATATCATTAAAGTAACAATTAAATGTGGTAATACAATCTTTACTAAATTAACTTTTTAATCAAGAATTTGGCTGGAAAAGTTTACTAGAGTATTTTCACCAAGGGGGGACCCTTGAGAATTGGTTGCAGAAGTTGAGAATTTTCACCAAGGCTAACTTCTAAAGACCCACGCCCTTACGAACCCACGCACTCACGCCCTTACGAACCCACGCACTCACGCACTCTCTCTCTCACTCTCTCACTCTCTCTCACACACTCTCTCTCACGAACTCACGAACTCACGAACTCACGCACTCTCTCACTCTCTCTCTCACGAACTCACGAACTCACGAACTCACGAACTCACGAACTCACGAACTCACGAACTCACGCACTCACTCGCTTCGCTCGTTCGTTCGTTCGTTCGTTCATGCCAATGGCTAACTAACTGAACCAAGCGAGTTGGTCATTTCGTGAGTTTGCGAGTTCGTATGTACGTGTATTCGTATATTCGTGAGTAGCAATTCAAGTGACTGAAGAGGACGATTCGCAAATATTATTTTCGCAGCCAATGCTGTGAGTGAGTGCGATAATGAGTGAGTGAGTGAGTGTGAGGGATTGAATTTGTGAGTCAACGAGTTCGTGAGTGTGAGGGATTGAGTTTGTGAGAGAATGAGTGCTTGTTAGTGAATTCGTGAGTGAGTAGCTAAAACGACCAAAGAGACTGAGCGAGTGAGTGAGTAGCAAAACGTGAGTTCGTGAGTTCATGAGTTCGTGAGTAGCGAAAACTAACAAAGTGAGCGATGTTTTATGTGTCGATGTACTTTGATTGACCCAAGCTTCGGAACAAAAGCACTGAACTAGAACGTGACTTTGAGTATTCAAAGTGAAAAGGATATGATTATTAGATTGCTGCGAATGTGGGGTCTAGGATCGGTTCTGGTCAGTATGTGGTACCTATATTATAAGGTATTCTACCTTCTTATGTCGGTAAGTGACATACCCATGGGAAATGATTCATATACATTCCACAGATTGATAAAACGGTATTGGCCAAATTAAAAAGTGTTTTCGAGACGAACGAGCGCAGCGAGTGAGTACGTGAGTGCGTGAGTGAGTGCTCGTTCGCTCGTTCGCTCGCTCGTTCGCTCGCTCGTTCGCTCGTCCGTTCGCTCGTGAGTGCGTGCTATTGAATCTATATATTCAATTCATAGCAATTGGTGTATTTATTATGCATATTCACTCCATAATCATAACCAAATCTATACATAATCTATATATCAAAATTATCAATTCCCCACTCGCTCAATTTCGCTACCCACTCTCTCAGTAGTGGTTTTGGCAGTGACTCATCAAATGAATAGAGCCAACGAAACGTCCAAGCTCTCACTGCACCAATCGGTATAGACAAATGTAGTTTAGAAATATCGCAAAGCATTATTGGATAAAAATGAATACTCGAGGCTTCAGCTTGTTCAAGAGCACCCGGCTCGTTGATGTCAAATCCGTTAAATTATTTGTCAATGAGACTGGCTTGTCTTGCTGAAAGATATACTTGATCAGTTGCTGGCTTATAAAATTGATGATTGTATTTGGTTAATCAGGTGATATAAACTGATTATACCAATTTTAGATTTCTTTATAAACATTTCTGGTTCATACGAATGAGACGAACGAACGAGCAAAGCGACTGAGTGAGTATGATCACCAACGAACGAACAAGGTGGCGAGTAAAATGCATACAGAGAAAAGACACTCTACGTAGGACCAAGAGGTTTGGTTGCAAATTTTGGCAGCCTACACAGGCTATTAGGCCAGAATCTAAAGGCAAATGGCTATAACGCACCACGAACGAGCGAACGAACGAGCGAACGAATAATGCTGCGAAGCAGTACTATGAGTGCTTGATACTCACGAACGAGCGAACGAACGAACGATTTCACTCACACTTTAACTGAGTGACCAAGTGCGGTATGACTTGTCTCCGCAACTCAATATTTGTGAGTTTCTTCGCAATGCACCAATCAATGATTGATGTGTTTTGGTGTAGTATTATTATTTGGGGTATGACTGTGAAGGTTGGTGCTCTCGCACCCACTCAAACTCTCACTCAAACTCGAACAAACTCGCTTCGCTGGTTCGTGTGACCATCAACCCAATAATTTGTTAATACCGCTTGCACCGCCTATAACTGTATAACGCTTACAAATATTGTTGGATTGAATTGGGAGAAGCAAAAGCAGAAGATAAATCCGAGTTTAATAGTTAGTTTGCCAGTCACTCTGCCGGTCACTTTGTCAGTCGTTTTGCCAGTCGTTTTGCCAGTCACTTTGACAGTTATTTTGCCAATCACTTCATCGGTCACTTTTCTCGGAATCTCACCTTGTTATTCTAACCCTATTAATCTCGCTTCGCTCGATTAATCGAGTGCATTGCAACCTTCATACTTTGAATTGAAAACCCATAACGATATCAAATGATCATCACTTGTGGTTATCAAAGCGAGATTTGGGCCAGAAAACTTAGGGATTAGTTGTGATTTATTTAGTGTTTAGGATCATTAATACAAGCTATTGTTATTATTGGTTATTGAGTTTGAAAGAACTAATAGATAATACATTGGGAAGCTCATTACGATCTTAACCAGAGATAGGGGACATTTAACTTAATAAAGCTCTAACAGAGTTGAGGAGTTATAAAACAAGCGAGTGAGTGAGTGAGTAGCGAAAACGAACATAGTGAGTGAGTGAGTGAGTAATGATTTCTTTTAATATGAAATCAACATCTACCGAGCAAAGTGATGAACATAACATCTACGAACCATCCAGCAAAGTTATTCTTTTGATATGAACGAAATGTTTAGCGTGCTCATATTAATCAAGCTAGCAGTACTCAGTTGGTGAGTGAAACGAAGAGCGAGCGAAGAATGAAGAGCGAGCGAAGAATGAAGAGCGAGCGAAGAACGAAGAGCGAACTCACAAGAGCAAACTTGGACTCATTTTCGCCACTCACGAACTCCCCCACTCACAGTTTAAAAATCACACTCTTGAGTGAGTTCGTGAGTAGCAAATTCATTTAATACGAACAAGCGATTGCCATTTAAAGTTCTGGAAATCACACCAAACTTTATGTAATACAAACTTGACAAAACTCACAGCCTCACAACATCACAACATCACATCCAACTCAACATCACATCTAACTCAACATATCTAAATCAAAAATTACAACTTTTATATCGATGGTTTACTCACGAACGAACGAACGAACGAACGAACGAACTCGTCGTTTACTCACGATCTCATGAATTCGTCGTTTACTCACGAACGAACGAACGAACGAGCTCGTCGTTTACTCACGATCTCATGAAATCGTCGTTTACTCACGAACTCACGAACTCGTCGTTTACTCACGATCTCATGAAATCGTCATTTACTCACGAACTCACGAACTCGTCGTTTACTCACTCACTTGCTTCGCTCATCGTTTACTCCCTCACTCACGAACTCACTCGCTTCGCTCGTCGTTCGCTCGTCGTTCCCATATGAAAATCATCTTCCAATCAAAAGTATTATCAAACACAACTCACCAATTCAAATAAACTAAAACTGATTAAAGAATTGAATCATAAATTTAGCTAACAAACCAGCAAAGTGAGTTTGTGAAATTGACCAAAGAAGAAAGAACAATTCACTAAAGAGCTAGTCTCGTACACCTGACATTGTGAGTGATATACGAATTTATACAATTGTACTTTTATGATCTCAACGTGTATCATTTGAATACTGCTTCTTAAGAACAGTTGCAGCACTATGAGTAGTGTATGTGCGAAGCAGCACTATGAGTAGTGTATAAGAGTAGCAGTTTCATCTTGGAACACAAAACGTTTGTTCCACATGAACCTTTACAAAGAATTTGCATAAATTTGTCTGGTGACTTGTCTGGTAACTTGTCTGGTGAGTTGGTAACCTCCTTGGATGTACATCTGAGTTTTAATGAATCAGACTTTGTGGGATAAGTTGACAAGATGTTGGTTGGAACGATAATAATTATTTTCATTGAGAGATTTCAATGAGAACAATAAGAGATTTCAATCCTTTTGATAACTTGGTACCGCAATGTTTAGCAGCACATTTAGCATCAAATATTTCAACTCAAACAAATGTATGCTGATTCTATAAGACCATAAAGGGGCAAAGGTGCGACTCGAACGGAGAAAAGTAATAAGTGATACTTTAACTTGAACGTATTAGACGAAAAGTGCAAAGCTGAAACTCATAATGGAACTAACATAAGAGTTTGCTCGTATTGAATTATTATATTCAAATCGTATAAAGTTAAGAATATGGTGTTTAGTTAATCGCTTTGCTCGATTGTTGTTGCGACAATTTGCTACTCCGTCAGTCAGTCAGTCACGCACTCACGCACTCACACCCTCCCACACTTACTCACACACTTACTCACGCACTCACGCACTCACTCACTTACTCACTCACTCACTCACTCACTCACTCACTCGCTTCGCTCGTTCGATCAGCTTTAATATTCTCATTTCTGCACAGAATATATTTGAACCAAGGATTGAAAGTTAACATCCTTTGCATTGTAAGCACTTGATATTGGTAATTCAATAGATTCCCTATGACTGTATGATCCGATTCATACCGCACATTTCACGCAATTTCACACAATTTCGCACCATTTCTATGAAATTTGCAACCAAATGACAACGACAGACGGTCATCTAAACAGAACATTCTTGTGTTTAGTTTGTCAGTTGAGAAGTGAAACCAGGCCACTATGACCATCGTTGACATCATAAAGCCCACAGCTGATATCCATAATGTCACTTTATTATGTTTATATGCCAGATCAATTCGAATCTGAGACTATCAGCTTTGTTGAAGAGACATGCTTTGCCGAGTTATATGTATACAAGACCCGTACCGCAATAACCTCACAGTACTACATGACTATATTCATCGTTATCGGAACCGTATACCTTGATATATCGCATTAAACTTTACAGATACAAGTATGTTTTGTTTGATTATCTGAATATGACTATTTGAGTATTACTAGCCCCAGGATACCACAAATCCTCAATATAATTAACTTCACAGAAAATGGTGAATGTAGCTGACTTTTCAAAATCTTGAACCCATTCGAGACCACTGGTTATTTGGCTACTGCCTAAGAGGTTTAACTTGTTGTTTTTGCAGAGCTCAAGAGACATTTCCCCAACAACATCGCAAGTGAAACTGCGAAGAATATTGGCAAACTCTTCCCTGGTGATCTTGTTAGAGTGCCACTCTATAAAATTTGCAAGTTTAATTCTAATAGGCATGGTGATTGGAACTGTGGGATGCTTTGGGTTATATAGGGAACGTGTGTGGGATTTACACATTCTACACATGTGATTCATCGAACGAACGAGCGAACGAGCGAACGAACGAACAAACGAGCGAACAAACGAGCGAAGCGAGTGAGTGAGTGAGTGAGTGAGTGAGTGAGTGAGTGAGTGAGTGAGTAACGAATTCTAAATATGATAGCTACTATGATAAATACTATGATAAATATTGTGATCTCACTCACGCAAGAACTCATTCACTAACTCACGCACTCACACATTCACGCACTCACGCACTCACTCACTCACTCACGAACTCACTCAAGCACTCACTCACTCACTCACTCACTCATTCACGCACTCACACATTCACGCACTCACGCACTCATTCACTCACTCACTCACTCACTCACTCACTCACTCACTCACTCACTCACTCACTCACTCACTCACTCACTCACTCACTCACTCACTCACTCACTCACTCACTCACTCACTCACTCACTCAC
>JAKUAJ010000172.1:8274-46251 GCA_030562865.1 Kodamaea lidongshanica (nom. inval.)
TCCGTAACTCCCATAGACGCGTTCTATTACTACTTCATGTTTCCACATATCGTAACGCCCGAGATACCCCCCTCCCCTATCCCTAGAGTCCTAGTCTCTGGAATGCTATCTCCAACCTATATTAAGTTAGAACCAACCCCCCCGATTGTCCCAACCAGGCAAGCCCTAAGTACTAATAAACCGGTATTTACAGCTAACACCCATCGTTTTCTGCTACTCACTCACTCACGAACTCACTCACTCGCTTCACCCCATCGTTTTCTGCTACTCACGAACTCACGAACTCACTCACGAACTCACTCGCTTCACCCCATCGTTTTCTGCTACTCACGAACTCACTCACTCACTCACTCACTCACTCGCTTCACTCGTTCGTTCGTTCGTTTGTCAAGTTTACTGTTTAAACAATGTCTTCTATGTGCCCAGTTGGCCTAATATCCCAAATTCTCAGTCACAGATTATTTGAAATAGCCCAAGGTTGCCAGGAAAATATATGACTTGAAACAAAATGAAAGTACAGGTTGTGATGCTAAACGCTTTGCCTGTTTGAACATTATTATTCTGTATATTCTCTAAAGTTGTTGCAAATTTACACCAATTTCAATACAAAACCAGTGATATTACATATCACAGTGCTGCGAAGCAGGGCTATGAGTATAGTGTGTTTATTGTATAGTTTTGCTTTGCAACTTGAATAAGCTAAAGAGTATACTAGTGTGTAATGGTTTAAAGTTTCAGTTCAAAGTGTATTCTGAAGATCATCAGTGTAATTACAACTGCGTTATGCACAAGTCTATGAGTAATATAAGTTAATTCAAATCAATATAATTCGCAACTCACTCACTCGTTTTCGCTGCTCATCACTCGCTTCGCTACTCACTCATTCGCCCACTCATTCACTCACTCACTGCTCATTTTCGCTACTCACTCACTCACTCACTCATTCACTCACTCACTCTGCTCATTTTCGCTACTCACTCACTCACTCATTCAATGCATACAAAATATTGTAAGCTGCTCTAGTGTATCCATATAAAAAATTACAATTGTACAACCTCCATGTTTGATTTTGATCCGTTCAGATAAAACTACTCTGTCAATTTGTTCAATCTAATCTATCAATATCAATTTGAGAATTCACCATGCTTGTTGGTTGATTCAAATGAATAACTAGTTTCACTCAAACTACTCACTGAGTGAGGGAGTGAGGGAGTGAGGGAGTGAGTGGCTTAGCTCCAGTGCTGTCGCAGCAGTTTATACACTCTGTTGCATCCTGTTTACAGTACGTGCTTGATGGGGAAGGAACGGGTACGTAGTGCCCGTTTCTTCTCACTCACCACCAATTACTCATGAACTCATGAACTCATGAACGAACGAACTCATGAACGAACGAACGAACTCAGGTACTCACGCACTCCACTCACGAACTCACTCAATTACTCAATCACTCAATCACTCACGAACTCAATCACTCACGAACTCACTCACGAACTCACTCACTCACTCACTCACTCTCTCTCTCACTCACTCACGAACTCACGAACTCACGAACTCACGAACTCACTCGCTCACTCGCTTCGCTCGTTCCTTCGCTCGTTCCTTCGTTCCTTCGCTCTACACTTCTCATCCACTTATATATAATTATAATCTCATGTAATCTGTACAAATAATTCACCATTTATGCCATTTATGCCTTTAATAAATTCCCCATTTCTTTTAACGCTCCTTCAACAATTTATTTCTCTTCTCCTTTCTCTTTAATCTTTCAGCCTTCTTTGCATTCATTTTAGCTGCGATTCTTTCATATCTTTCCTTCTCTTCCTTAGCTTCTCTCTTCTTCTTCAGTTCGTTGATTCTATTTGTTCTAACTTGTTCCTTTTCATCTTTCAATTCTTTCAATTTCACTTTATATTGATCCTCCATCAACTTTTTCCTTTGTCTATCCTTGAAATTACTCAATTTCTTCACTCCGAGGGTCTTTACTCTAAAGGCATCTTTTTTAAGTTTCCACTCTTTACCGTTGACTCTATCACCTTCACCGACGTCCTTGGCAGCTAGCGGGTTGATATACTTTTTGGGTATATCTTCAAATTTCATATCTGCTGTAGCACTCATCGCGATGGGTATTTTTTTAATTAGTGAGCGAACAAACGGCGAACAAACGAGCGAACAAACGAGCGAACAAACGAGCGAAGCGAGTGAGTGAGTGAGTGAGTGAGTGAGTGAGTTAGTGAGTGAGTGAGTGAGTGAGAAGCGAAAATGAGTGAATAAGTGAGTGAGTGAGAGTGTGAGTGAGAGTGTGTGTGAGAGTGTGAGTGTGAGAGAGTGAGTGAGAGAGTGAGTGAGTGAGTGAGTGAGTGAAATTCTTCGTTCGCTCGTTCGTTCACTCGCTCGTTCGTTCGTTCGTTCGTTCGTTCGTTCGTTCGTTCGTTCGTTCGTTCGTTCGTTCGTTCGTTCGTTCGTTCGCTCGTTCGTTCGTTCGTTCGTTCGTTCGTTCGTTCGCTCGCTCGTTCGCTCGTTCGTTTGTTCATTCGTTCACTCGTGTTATATACACCTATTCCTATAATTCTAACAAATAAACAATATTGTTAACGATGCACCACTATTCGTATATACTGTACCATCCATCTTTCTACTTCGCAGCATGAACGCAATCCTTGTTCATTTTGAAAAATTGCTATATAACACTATTTCTGTATAATTTGCAACCATTTTTCGCAAAATCCAAGCCAAAATGTTTGCTCGTTAATCAGCTTTTATTGATGAATTTGAGAGTGACTCCTCGTAGCACTTTCATATCTTTATACGGATCAAATTCCCTTCGTGAAATTCTCCTCAGTCAGCCTCATTTTGTATCACCACAAAACACGAACGAACGAACGAGCGAAGCGAGTGAGTGAGTGAGTGAGAACAAACGAGCAAACTTAGTTGCGAATTCAATAAGAACAAACGAACGAGCGAAGCGAGTGAGTGAGTGAGTGAATGAGTGAATGAGAACAAACGAGCAAACTTAGTGAGTAGCGAATTCAATAAGAACAAACGAGCAAACTTAGTTCGTGAGTGGCGAATTCAATAAGAACAAACGAACTCACTCGCTTCGCTCGTTCGTTCGCAATCGCTTCGCTCGTTCGTTTGCACTCGCTCACTGTGATTTTAAATTGCTAAAAGTATCCAAAGGTGCTTTCTTAGATACAAATTAGATCGAGGAGTCTACGGTACCATTGGAAATCTATAAGCTTTCACTGATTGAATTTTGGGTGCCGCAATTGACAGGGATAGTTTTGAAACTGACCCCAGAAGTTTAATATTTTAGTGAAATTGCCTAGAAATTGACTATTTTGCAAAGTGTATGTTATTCATACCTCCTAAAGTAGCGTCCGACAAATGTTTCCAAATAAGTGAAGTATTTGCTGTCAAATCGACTGCCTTGGCTTGTTTAAACATAGTTATTGCACTTGAGCCAATAATGCTTAGGACCGCGGTCTTGAAAAGAACGGGTCTAGCGGTTGTAGCGACCTCCATGTTATGATTGGCAGATATTAACTTAATGTCTAGTACAAGCTTTAGAACTTAACTAATGTTTATTGGTCGAGTTAGACCTCTTTATATATCTACTATGTATGGTTTGCAACCTATATAGTTGTTTCAAGTAGCCATTGTTGTAGCTCGTCTAATAACCTTAAGCCTAGTTGTTGTGGTCCGAGAGTTGAGCGAAGTATGCTCAACCTAACAGTGTAGCAATGCCGAAGATTTATGATTCGAACTTGCCTGAATTGTTTAGAAGATAGAGAGAATAATACACTGATTAGAGTTCAGCATCTCTTTTTCAATGTAATCAATCGTTACTGGCACGTCTTTAAGAACGCCTATTTATATTAGCAGACTCAAACATACATTCACAGAAGAACGCATAATAAGAATAATGCATAGTGAGAATTATCGCACAGCCAAAACCGAGAGTTTCTGCCTTTACTATACAAAGAGAGTGAGATTTAGATGCGCTGATGATCAATATCTCCCTAAACGTCACGAACGAACGAACGAACGAACGAAGACTCGAATACATTTTAAGTAGTCTTTATGTGGCTTTAGTTCTATTAATCAGTTTTCTTATTTGTGCTTGAGCGGAGTACCTGTACTCGATTTAATGTTCCCAAAGGATGTTCATATACCGATGTTCTATTCAAAAACGATTACATTTGAAGAAAAGTTGATAAAGGGTGCTGGCTTGCAGGTGCAGGCTTTGAGGTGCGGGCTTTGAGGTGCGGGCTTTCAGGAGCTGTCAACGTCTATTTTGAGGCTGCCGCAATAGACCACTCGGCTAAATCTACATGTTAATTTAGTTGTAAAAGTAAATCGACTTTGACTGAGTCAACCTTGTTTGGTCAAGAGAACTGAACTAGAACGTGATCATGGTTGAATGGATAAGATTACTTACTAGGCGAAATGTAGGGATAAGATTACTTACTACTAGGTGGAATGAAGGGATAAGATTAATAGATTACCACTAGGTGGAATGTAGGGATTGAGTGATTTTGTCAGTGTCACTCACTCGCACTCACTCACACTCACTCACTCACACTCACTCACACTCACTCACACTCACTCACTCACACTCACTCCGCTCGTTCGCTACAGGTGATATAATCGTAAAGGCGTAAACATATCCATTTACCATAGGAACCACTTTAAATTTTCATAAGCAATATAAAACATTCTGAATTTACATACAGCATAATAAATAAAACCGTTCAGATTTGTATGAGGTTGTGAATTTTCAGATGATATAACGGTTTGAGTGAAACCGGTGATTTTACAGATGACATAACTTTTGAGTGAAACTGGTGAATTTAAACCGCCTGTGACAGCTCACAGGATTGTCTTCAAAAACCTTGTATCTAATGTTGATTTCAAATATTATAGTTTAGCCTGATTCTGATCGCAAAGGATATCTGCTTCGCAGGCTTCACAGGCCTCGGCTTCACAGGCCTCACATGTTTCGGCCTCGGCTTCACCCATGATCTCCCTACTGCTTATCCATAACCATTTCCGCCACCCTCACCCACCTTCTACACCGCGTATACTTTGAAAACCCATCCAAGGCCGATTTCGAACCCCAGGCACTATCATAGTAAACCCATCCCTGATCGTAAAAGTTCCCGTTGAATGTCAAGTCAAGCGTCCATTCTGAATCCACCCATTTCCATGTACAAGTGTGGGTGCTGGTATCCAAGTTGGGAAACTCAAAGTCCAAGGATTTCACGGGCTCCATGGACTCTTCAAATGTATAGTTTGTACGCTCGTTGGGCATCAAGTTGTTTGTCCAACCAAGGCCGATCCATCTTCGTTGATTTTCCAAAACCAGGAACGACACCACTTGTTTGAGTTGAGTTGGGGATGTTATTGATTTTTTGAGAATGGTGAAGTTTGAATGTATGGAACTTGCTTGTGATGGTTTATTTAACGAGGTTTTCGATGTTATGGGGTTTGTTGAGTCTGGTTGTACGGATTCTGGTTGTATTGATTGTGGTTGCATTGAATCAGGTTGCATTTGTTCAGGTTGTATTTCATTCGATTGAGTGTTGAAATCAGTCAATTCCCTTGTAATACTCTTGGAGTCAGTCAATTCCCTTGTAATGATTTTGGAATCAATCAATCCATTTGAAACAACTCCATCAATTTCATCAATTTCATCAACTTCATCAACTTCATCATCATTTTCATCATCGTCAATCTTAACCACCTCCAATCCAGTTGCATGGTTAACAAACTTACGTACATATATGGATCTCCATAACAAACGTCTAACCGTAAACGCCCAAGGGGAATGATATGTCAATGCATAAAGACCAAAAAACCAAGTATAACGTTGAGGTGAAAGTATACTTCTCAGTAAGAGTATATGAATTGGAGTCAATAAACCAGCCATAATCACCATACGAAAATGATGACGAGGTTTCAATGGAACATCCTTAATTGGCCTTAATAAGATATCAAATCGAACACTAATATTATGTAAAGTATGTAATACTTCATCAATGGTTGGTTTTTCATTAAACTTTGAATCATATACAACACTGCTAATGGACCATACTATACCTGCAAATGTAAAAGCCATAAAGAGCGGTAGAGCAGTATAGCTAAAGATTTGCCAGTACATAACAACCATCAGATATACAACCACCATGAGAAAGTTCTGATAGGGGTCATCATTAGTCCACGTCAAAATCTCGAGAAAGTAATCAATGACAAGGAGGTAGGGAAAGATTTGAGAGAGTGCAGAAGCCAACATTGGGAAATCAACCAAAAGGTGATTGTTTGATGTCTTGGAGAGCACCTTGGCCTCTGTATCCTCGAACCTAGCGTAAATGGTTGACATATCACAGGATAATTGTGGGGTGCGAATTTTGAATGTGCGTTGAAGGATGTGAGTGAAGGTAGTGCTTGTGAGTGAAGGAAGTGCTTGTGAGTGAAACAAGTGCTTGTGATTGAAAAAACTGTGCTTGTGATATCTGTATATAGAAGATGTAATAGCTATGCATAGTAGTTGTAATTGAATATGACAATGCTTGGAATTATAAGTTGTAATTGAATATGACTATGCTTGGTCAGGTACATGTTACAATGCTTGTAATCATCATACATACACCATACTTGTAAGTTACATGTTACAGTATACTTTTATTCAAGTTACTATTATACTTCCATTAACAAAGCTTGTATCAGGTTATTCAACACTAAATCTGTGTTGGTCAGTGGATTGTGGGGGATTTTTTCCTCGGTTAGTGGTTGCAAGAGTCAATTGTCTAGAGCTATACACCACACCTATGGGGTATTAATTCAGGTCAAACCCACAGGTGATTGATCAGTTTAAAGCTCACCTCGTATCGTTATGTGAATTGTATATCAAATGATTCAACTTCAATAGCAATAAATATTCCTTCTCCATAAACCAAAGGTTCTCTTGGGTGGGGTGTGCAAGCGATATCAACCTCGCAAAGATAGAATCAAAGTATGTCCAAATACCTTTATCCATGTCTCATGATTACAAGCACTAGGTTTATCAAGTTGATTATGCAAGAGATGTGACTAAAGAGACAACCATGGTGGTGAGCAAAACGAGTGAGGTACATGTTATTCTCAAGTGATTGAAATACATAGTTATTCTTATAATCTTACTCTCGTATAGCTCTTCTTATTATCTTACACTTGGCTCTTATTATCGTACTCTTATTTATTCATATGGTCTGTGAGTGAGTTGAGAGTGTGAGTGCGAGCTTCCGAGTTCGTTCGTGAGTGAGTGAGTGAGTGAGTGAGTGAGTAGCGAATTTCTTGAGTCAAACTCGCTTTGCTCGTTTGTGAGTGAGCCAAGAAAGTCTTTGCTTAGATACGGACAATCACCAAATGACTTTCAGATCCATGAGTCAATGACAGGTCAAGTCTGACAATCAGCAGTTTGCTCATGCATAGAGTATTTACACACTTTTCCATTCTTTGCAAGTATTTTCATTGGCTCTGTGACAAAGTGAATGTTTGTGAGTGTGTGGGTGGAACAAACGAGCGAAGCGAGTTTGTTCATTTGTGAGTTCGTGAGTTCGTGAGTTCGTGAGTTCGTGAGTTCGTGAGTTCGTGACTAAGTATGCTCGTTTATTCGTTCGTTCGTTCATTCGTGAGTACTTGAGTTAGTTTCATGAAAATCAGCAACTTTCTGTCAAATATATATTCTTGACAGAGGTTGGTGTTGGTGAAAATAAAAGTTATACAAATCAATTTCTATGAATGCACTCACTCAAATTTCGTGGGTGTAGGAATGAACAAACTTGTAAGGATAACTTGTAGCATATGCCAACTCGCAACGTATTATGTACTCGCAACATTCAGATCACTACAGGAGATCAGACATGGCACAGAATGGATACACTCAAACACGCCCTCACTCATTCACCAGAGTTCCAAAGGGAGGGACCTTGACAGAATTCACCAGACTCACACTCACCCACCCACTCACTCACTCACTCACTCGCTTCACTCGTTCGTTTCGCTCGTTTTCAAGTAACTTTTGGCACTCGTCAACTATCAACCTGGCAACCAAGCCGTACCAAAGTGACAATTAAAGCCAGAGAATCTATATCACCTAAATTGTCACTTTATACTCGAATCTAATTACTTAGTCAGAGGTGTAGTAAACACCAAAGAAAGTAACTCTAGTCAAGTACCATTACTTTTACTTGATGTTTCAACTTTGGTTTAAAGAGTCTGATTCCTATCTTGTCTCCTTGTAATAAACTTCAAGTAATGCGAATACGCGATTGACAAATGGGCATTTTAACGTTTAAAGCGAGTTCTTTTGTCAACTATTGCGAAATGTTATGACTGTATAGTTTGTTCAATCAGCTTCAACGAAAAGTCTTGGTGGGGAATTGACATTCAAGATATTCTTGCACCCAATTGAATGATGTGTGGGTGCTTTTGATACAAAATGACATGAATATTTTTGTCTGTGAGTAACCTTGTACAATGTCAAGTATCAATAGATAACAGCATAATGAGCGGGAAATGTTAAGACCTGTACCGGAGTACTAATGATTAATACGAAAGATTACCTAAAAGCTCACTCGTTTAATATCATATTTATACTCACCACTCACTCGTTTAATATCATATTTATACTCACCACTCACTCACTCACCACTCACTCACCACTCACTCACTCACCACTCACTCGCTCATTCGTTAAATTGGATTCTCTTAAACTATAATTCTATACAGTCATTTTATGTTTGCAAGTAATTTGAATAAGATTGAATAGAGTATGTCGTATTTCGTACAGGCTCATGATATATATAATTGTGCCTTGATTCATCACATATGTTTAGAGTGAGTAGTGTAGTGGATCATTCGCAAAGAGATGATTTTTAGCAACCTCTTGATGATAGACCTGATGTTAGACTCAAACACTTTTTCGTAGTATGCTTTTGAATGAATATGAATTCTATGATTTCACTCACGAACGAGCGAACGAACGAACGAACGAACGAACGAACGAACGAACGAACGAACGAGCGAGCGAACCACTCACTCAAACTCACGAACTCACTCAAACTCACAAACTCACTCAAACTCACAAACTCACTCAAACTCACAAACTCACTCAAACTCACGAGCTCACTCAAACTCACGAATTCACTCAAACTCACGAATTCACTCAAACTCACGAACTCACTCAAACTCACGAACTCACTCGCTTCGCTCGTTCGTTCGTTAGTTCGTTCGTTCGTTCGTTCGTTAGTTCGTTAGTTCGTTCGTTAGTTCGCTCGGTCTCCACGAGTGAGTGAGTAGCAATACTTTTGATTGGAGCTCAATACGAGCAAACAATCTGCAATTACATTCGCATAGAGTAAAGTAGATTCGGTACTCACAGAGTTCACACACAATGCTCACACACAGTGCTCATTTCATTTATATTCGCTACTCACTCAAAGATTTGCTACTCACAGAGCTCACTCACTCAAAAGTTTGCTACTCTCGCAACGAGTAAAGCTGATAACCAGGTTGTGTATCGGGGTGGAAATGTTTGTAGAGAGTCAAATAAGCGAGCGAAGCGAGGAGTAGTGAATACACAAACAAGAGCAGTTGGCTTCTTTTTGGTTCTGAAGTCACTGTCATAATGCAATCGATACCATTATGGATGCAAAAGTTACCAAAGGTCTCATAAATTAATTCAATGGTTTCACTACCAAGTAAACCAAAGATGTCTGGTGGTTGGAGAATGAGAGTTTCAACTAAAGCACTTTGTTGAACCAATACTTGATGACTCAACTGCTCACTTGGAAGCGTGTGTGATTGGAAGAAGAGTAGATTACCACCTTCATGATGTAGTATGAAATGAGATTAAAAGGGTTATAATTGTATGGTGACTACGATTCTTATTGAAGAGTGGAGATGAAATGGAAAGTATTGAAAGATTAACAAGAAGAAATTGCTCATATTAAGTAATGAAAAGTGCACCTAGTGCGAGTGAGCGAAGCGAGTGAGTGAGTAGCGAGTTCTTTTGATAAACGAGCAAGCGAAGCGAGTGAGCGAAATGAGTAAGTGCGGAAAGCGAGTGAGCGATGAGTGAGTGCGGAAAGCGAGTGAGCGATGAGTGAGTGAACTTTTTCGATCAAACGAACGAGCAACTAAGTGAGTAGCGTATGCTTAACCAAGTTTTATGATGTAAGTGATTTCCATGATCACAAGTCAGAATCATAGAGATTATCGAATAACACAACTTACTTTGAACCGCACCACTCGTTTTGCTCGTTCGGTCAATCAAAAGAACTCTCACTCACTCATTTTGCTGGTTCGTGCACATACTTGCACTCCCTCACTCTCCCTCACACAATCGCCTCGCTCGCTCGTTCAGAGCAAGCATCCAGAATGCTAAGCAATACTCATTTTAGCTTTACCAACTCTGTTTAGGAATTTCATGAGGGGAACCAAATTAGAGTTTATCAAACTCTGACTTGAAGGATACGCTGGTATTGGGCGTGCACAAGCGTTTCTCTGTTTGTCCTCAATGTGCGATCCAATGTGCGATCCAATGTGCGATCCAAGGTGCAATCCAATGTGCGATACCATGTCCGATCCAATGTCCGATACCATGTCCGATCCAAGGTGATCGATAATGATCTCACGGACTAAAAGATTAGATGCCAAAAAATGATTAAGATACAATAACTGATTAAAAAGATAAGCCAACGACAGTTTAGCTCAAACTTTAGGCTGAGCTAAATCCGCAGAACTAGACCCTTATCACCGTAAATTATCTTGGCCTCCGTAAACGTCAGGCCGTAAATACCAAGAAGCTTATCATCTAGATACGTCTTATGGACACTGCCAAGCACACTCAATGAGACAACTCCAGTAATACGGTTTAGGTTTATGAGACGTATTTTTTGAATGCATTTTGATTGCTTTGTCAGATTAAGGTTTGTTCTGATCACGGCGTATTGGCATACATTAAGGTTTGTTCCTAATCATCTGATCACGGCGTCTTGACTAAGCATACCCTAGTTGGTTATGAACTGCTTAGTAAATTTTAGTAAGTCAGGGACACAGGCTATTGGTTATTTGATTGATGGAGCCAGGGAAGTGATCAAAGGGACAAAGGTTAGTGATCAAAGGGACAAAGGTTAGTGATCAAAGGTGAGAGATGAGAAAAGTAATACCAAATGTAAAAAAATGTACAATGTTCACTAAAAATGTCGAAACAATACAATAGGTTTGCTCGCTTCGAACTCTCCTCGTTCCTCAATCAAAAAATCACTTCGCTTGTTCTTTTTGCGGATAATGCCCTAATAGCTTTACGGATAAAGATATCCACATATCGCACAGCCTAATACTTATCTCGATCATCACCCGTACTCCTGTACATACGATTCTGTCATTAATTATCATAACCTCCGAAGCATCCACAGTTGAATCCACAGTTTCATAAGGATAGCCAAGAAAACGGAGATTGGGTCTATTGTTTCAAGTTCGGAAGTTCGGGTAGAAGCCATTCGCAACATCCGCATTACTAATTGATCAGAATCAATAGGCGCAGTTTGGACCCCTACCGTATATTGAGTTACAAAACCGCCCTTTGGGGGTCTATGCATGCACGGACATGATGAAATGAATGTCTAGTTTTGAGAAATACGAACCGGCGTGAAATTAACCGAAGCTTACGTCAAACTCTAAAGACTATGGTGGGGAAACAAATGGAGAACGGATCTACATCTCTATACATTGAGCCCCCGCACCTAAATATAAATTTTCCATAAGGACCACCTGAGCCATCAATACTTGACTTGATCATCACCTACAACGACACATACAACATCACATACAACCTCAAACCTCATGCCATATTAAAGTTATCACTGAAAAGCTTAACATAATTCACATTAATAAGCAAAGTATCAAGATAAGTCAAGCTCACAAAAACATAAACGTCCCAAAACTGATTGTTATGCAAATCAGAAACAGTCCTGGCTCAGCCTCCACGGTGAAGTGCTTGATAACACCGACCTTCCAAGTGGGTGCATCAAAGACGCACCAAGGGCTTGAACAGAAAAAGTGAATATGCTCTCGAACACACCCAGACACACAGACACACTCACAGACACACACCTCTTCAAGGCTCATGATGTACACTGACTTCCCAGCTAACCTTTGTTCAGGTACATTATATATACTCCTCCTTATTCGATAACACAAAAGTGTAAAACTTGCATGATAAGGTTGCAAATTAGAATATTGGAACAGCGGATTATACAAACCTTAGTCCGTGAATATATATAGAGGACCAAATTCCATGAATCGTATTCAAAATCAACTCTTGAGATGAATATACTCTTATTACTTTTGGCCATTACTGGGAATGTATATGGTGAAAATTACGATTCTCAACTAGCTTTACAAGCTTGTACCAATGTTTTGGGTGATGCTATACCAACGAATTTCTTTCAAGAATGTCAAAGTCAAGCTATAATAAGCTCAGTTGAAAGGTGTCTATCACATTTTGATATATCTGAATCGTGGGCATGTAGTGGGGTGGAATTAAGCAAGAAAAATGTTGAAGAACACATAACTTTGATTTCACGAGACGATGCCATGTCTGATTATGTGGCTTTGGATAATAGAAGAATCAACAGAAGATATAGTTTCGCTTATGGGATTGGATTGAATGCATTCTGGGTCATTATATTTGTCATTGCAACAATCAACAAATGGAGTTATTATTTGATGCCTGGATTAATCAAACGACTTTATGGACCTTTTATTAATGGATTTAGAAGACATTTTGTATTATCTCCAAGTGGTAAAAAATATCATGCTCAAACCTTTAGAACGTTTGGTGGGGTTTTCGATATGCATATTCCACTTAGGTTTGAAAGTACAATATTAATCATTTGGATTGGATTAGTTTGGACCTTTTTACAAACCAATTTAAAACCAACAATATATGGAACTCCTCATGCTAATAGAGCAGCTATTTTAGCAGCTATGATGGCACCTTTATTAATCGTTTGTTCAGGTAGAAATAATATCTTGATTTGGTTAACAGGTTGGTCATATTCAAGATTTATAACTATTCATCGTTGGATTGCAAGAACCCTTATACTGGTTTTAATAATCCATGCAGTCAGTGAAATTTATGGTAGTCGCGCTCAATTAAATGGATTATTTTCAACCAAATTTGGTAGAGATGGTGCTATTGCACTTGGAGCTGTATGTGTTATATTCATTCAATCATTAAGAGTATTCAGAAGAAGTTATTATGAACTATTTATACTTCTTCATAATATCCTTGGTGCAATGTTTATTGGATGTGCATGGGTTCATACAAGTTATGTTGGATTGGAGAGTATATTTATAGTTGCTACATCATTATGGGCAGCTGATAAATTCTTAAGATTAATAAGAATCTTTATATTCGGTATTAAAAGTGCTAAAGTTGAATTCAAAGGTAATGATACTTTAAGAGTTACAATTTCAAGACCTTCATTTTGGAAACCAAATCCAGGTTCTTATGCTTTTCTTCATTTCCTTAAACCAACTCATTTTTGGCAATCTCATCCTTTTACTTTGGTTGATTCAGTGATTAATGAAAATACAATTTCATTCTATATTAAAATTAAAGGTGGAGTCACAAATAGTTTATTCAGACAAATCTCAACTTCATCTTCGGGTGAAATGCAAATCAAAGTTCTTGTTGAAGGTCCATATTCATGTCCTATTCCATACCATAACTTTGAAAATGTCATCTTTCTTGGAGGTGGCAATGGTATTCCTGGAATTTATTATCAAGCCATTGATTTGGCTAAAAAATTCACAGCTCAATCCGATAGAAAGATTAAATTTTATTGGGTTATTAGAGATTTGAAATCACTTGAATGGTTTACTGAAGAGTTGTTAACTTTTAAAGATACGATTGTTCAACCTGTTATTTATGTTACTCGTTCTTTATCTGAAAAAGGTCAACATTCAATCCTGACTGGTGACTCCAATAAAGCAGAATCAGACCTGAATGCAAGTGTTGAATCACATCCTCAAAGATTATATTCTTTATTGAATCATGTGGAATTTAGACATGGTAGACCGTTGATCTCGGATGTGATTAAACATGAGGTGGACTTGGCTAATGGTTCAATTGCCTTTGTCACGTGTTCCCATCCGAGTATGGTTGATGATGTTAGAGGGGGAGTAAGGGAGAGTTTGGGTGGGAATTTTGACAAGAGGATTGAGTATTTTGAGGAGATTCAGTCGATATAACGAACGAACGAACGAACGAACGAGCGAGCGAAGCGAGCGAGTGAGTGAGTGAGTGAGTGTAACTGAGTGAGTGAGTGTAACTGAGTGAGTGTGTGTAACTGAGTGTAACTGACTGAGTGTAACTGACTGAGTGTGACTGAGTGAATGAATGAGTGCGAGTGATATTCTTATATACTTTACGGGCATGATAATATACAATGTATCTAAATATTCTTGTAGAGTTGTCGTTTTTTGAACATGATGATGAATTAGTCTTGGTATTGTGTGTGTCCTTGGTTTTGCCTTCATGTTGACTATGGGCTTTACCACTTTTGATACATTTTCTTGCTGGCCAATATAATCGTTGGTTGAGCGAACGAACGAACGAACGAATGAGCGAACGAACGAGCGAGCGAAGCGAGTAAGTGAGTGAGTGTGTGACTGAGTGCGTGAGTGCGTGTATGAATGAGTGCGTGAGTGAGCGAGTGCGTGTGCGTGAGTGAGTGCGTGAGTGAGGTGAGTGCGTGAGTGAGTGAGGTGAGTGAGTGAGTGAGTGAGTGAGTGAGTGAGTGAGTGAGTGAATGCGTGAGTGCGTGAGTGAGTGAACGAGTGCGTGAGTAGCGAATTCAATGAGAACAAGCGAGCAAACTTAGTTCGTGAGTAGCGAATTCAATAAGAACAAACGAGCAAACTTAGTTCGTGAGTAGCGAATTCAATAAGAACAAACGAACTCACTCGCTTCGCTCATTCGTTCGCTCATTCGTTCGTTCGTTAACAGCTGCGAAAATCATTAGACAAAATCATAGGCAAACTCATAAGGCAAACATAGATATTGTTGTGTTTCGGAGTGGCTACGTCGTATTTTTAGGACTTTCTTTTAATCTTTTAGCCGAGGGCTCCTCGCCTTGATATACTCTAATTGAGATGAGATGAGGTCGTTTGTGTCACTGATGACAGCACGCTATTGACCCATCGTTTGATGATTATTGCTTAGTCAGAGGTTTTAGTCGGTTATTTAGTGTTGTAGTAACCCAAATACCTAACAGATATAATTTTATAGATTACGAGGAAAACTGATATATTTATCTACTTTTAAACTAAACTTTACAACTCGTTCACTCGGGCACTTTAGTCAAATATAACTTGGAATCTCCATGAATTAAACCCTTAATACAAGTAATGCCAATACATCTATTACTTTAAAGGCCAGCAAAAGCATTGGTAGATAGTGGGGCATATAGAGAGCAATTAAACAAGAAGTCATTCACACCTGTATGTGGTTACCAACTTCTCCAAATCATGAGCGAGTGAGTGACTGAGTGACTGAGTGACTGAGTGACTGAGCGAAGAAAAAGTGAGTTCGTGACTGAGTGAGAGCGAAAAAAAAGTGAGCGTTCGTTCGTTTGTTCGTTCATGTGCGTCTGTATGTTCTTCAGACACGAGCAAAGCAACGATATCGTATTCTTCTCTCATCTGACTTCAACTCCTGGATACGCATCCATCGTGTTGTCCCTCATTAAATGACTGTTTTACAAGATTATTCATTTTGAATGATTTTTGCACTCAAATAACAAAATGTGAACACGACGAAATGGAATGATGAATTTTTACTCTGATTAACCTGATGTGCAATCTAAAGAACACGAGTTCAAGGGTAGAAACTATTAGAATATGTCAAGAAACATAATAATTATACTCGTATCTTTGGTAATGAATACTCTACACATAACGTGGATTATGGTAACGACCTCCATGATAACGCCCAGCTTGTCAAGTATATTTCCAGCATCTACTGTTGCATCTACTGTTGCATCTACGCAGTTCTGTCGCATCTACGCACCCACTGTCGCATCTGTCTCACCTTCTGTCGCATCTACATGCAGGCACAGGCATAAAAACGGGAAAATTTTTCATACTAGACAAACAAAAAAATGGTAAGTTAATTGCTGGACAACATCCTCCCAAAGCTCATAAACCCAAAGGTATGTGACAAGGAGTGATGATATATCCCTAGTGTCACACTTCTTGTGCACAGGCTGAGTATCGATAAGATACTGTAGGTTTTTTAGTTTTTAAAAGGTAGTTTGTTGACCACATTTGAGAGAACACTTTTTTGAAACAACTAACCAATGATACAGCCTTCCTCCAAGAAAGTTGCTCCAGCTCCTTTAGCTTCCAAAACCAAGGCTCCAGCCTCTGCCGTAAACCCATTATTCGAATCCTCCAAGAAGAACTTTGGTATTGGTCAAGCCATTCAACCAAAGAGAAACTTGTCAAGATTTGTTAAATGGCCTGAATACGTTAGATTACAAAGACAAAAGAAGATTTTGAATATGAGATTGAAGGTACCTCCTGCAATTGCTCAATTCCAAAATACTTTAGATAAGAATACTGCTACTCAAGTGTTCAAGTTATTAAACAAGTACAAGCCTGAAACTGATGCTGAAAAGAAGGAAAGATTAACCAAGGAAGCCGCTGCCATCGCTGATGGTAAGACTGCTAAGGATGTCTCTCCAAAGCCAGTTGTGGTAAAGTATGGTTTAAACCATGTTGTTTCCTTGATTGAAAACAAGAAAGCTAAGTTGGTTTTAATTGCCAATGATGTTGACCCAATTGAATTGGTTATTACTTTACCTGCTTTATGTAAAAAGATGGGTATTCCATACGCTATCATCAAAGGTAAGGCTAGATTGGGTGCTTTAGTACATCAAAAGACCTCTGCCGTTGCCGCTTTAACTGAAGTTGCTTCTGCTGACGAAGCTGAATTAGCCAAATTGATCTCCACTGTAAATGCAAACTTTATTGAAAAGTATGAAGACTCCAGAAGACACTGGGGTGGTGGTATCATGGGTGCTAAAGCTCAAGCCAAGGCTATTAAAAAGGCAAAGGCTATGGATGTTCAAGCTAAATAGTGTGTATGATAATGTAATTATGGGTTATGTTTTTGTAGAATCACGAACGGGCGAGCGAACGAACGAACGAACGAACGAACGAACGAGCGAAGCGAGTGAGTGAGTGAGTGAGTGAGTGAGTGAGTGAGTGAGTGAGTGAGTGAGTGAGTGAGTGAGTGCGTTCGTGAGTGAGTGAGTGCGTTCGTGAGTGAGTGAGTGCGTTCGTGAGTGAGTGAGTGCGTTCGTGAGTGGGTGAGTTGGTTCGTGAGTGGGTGAGTGGGTGAGTTCTTTCGGTCGTTCGTTCGCTCGGTCGTTCGTTCGTTCGGTCGTTCGGTCGTTCGGTCGTGAGTGGGTGAGTGGGTGAGTTCATTCGCTCGTGGGTGAGTAAGTGAGTGAATAAGTGAGGGAGTAAGGACGAACGAGCGAAGCGAGTGAGTGAGTGAATAAGTGAGGGAGTAAGGACGAACGAGCGAAGCGAGTGAGTTAGTGAATAAGTGAGGGAGTAAGGGTGAACGAACGAAATGAGTGAGGGAGTTAATGAGTGAGGGAGTAAGGTGAACGAACAAAATGAGTGAGTGAGTGAGTGAGGGAGTAAGGTGAACGAACAAAATGAGTGAGTGAGTTAATGAATGAGGGAGTAAGGGTGAACGAACAAAATGAGTGAGTGAGTTAATGAGTGAGTAAGGGTGAACGAACAAAATGAGTGAGTTGGTGAGTTCGTTCGTGAGGGTGAACGAACTCGAATATCAAAACTCACTCACTCAAAAATCACTCACTCAAAACTCACTCACTCAAAAACTCGCTACTCACTCACTCACGAACTCGCCACTCACTCACTCGCTTACTCAATTGAAATACTATACATGTACTCATAGTACTACTTCGCAGTATATTCGTGTCGTCGTGAAATACCATACATGTACTCATAGTACTGCTTCGCAGTATATTCGTGTCGTCGTGAAATACCATACATACACTCATAGTACTGCTTCGCAGTATATTCGTCCTAGGTCGTGAAATACTATACATGTACTCATAGTACTACTTCGCAGTATATTCGTGTCGTCGTGAAATACAATACATACACTCATAGTACTGCTTCGCAGTATATTCGTGTCGTCGTGAAATACCATACATACGCTCATAGTACTGCTTCGCAGCACTATTCGCACTATTCGTAGTCACATTGGGCTTTGACCCTAAACACCCCCACGTGACCCGATGAAAAATTGAAAAGTGCGTGCACAAACGAAAATTGTCGCGAGGTGTGCATCGTTGGATTAAAAGATTTTTTACAAGTTTAGTCTACAGCAAGTCTAAGGGTATGTTGAAAGTTGATATGTAGTTGGAAAATTTACTAACAAAAATAGAACAATGTCCAAGTCTAAGAACCATACCGCCCACAACCAAACCAGAAAGGCTCACAGAAACGGTATCAAGAAGCCTAAGTCTCACAGATACCCTTCTTTAAAGGGTGTTGACGCCAAGTTCAAGAGAAACCACAGATATGCTTTGCACGGTACTGCCAAGATCTTGGCTGCTAAGAAGGCTGCTTAAGTTCTTTACCAATTGTGTTTCCATAAATGTGTAATTAACGTGTATGCTAGTGTTTTGAAATGATTCAATACAAGTATTTTAGTAATATAAGGTTGTATGAAGTTTTGTAGAACTCATGACCGTAGCGAATGAGTTTGATGAATATTAATTATGAATAATAATGTGAAGAATACCAATCATTATGAATAACAACATTTGAATTAGTGGAAAGAACCATTATTGTAAAGAGTACCTTTTAACGTATTCGTCTCTGAGTGCATATTATTGCGGCACGGGTCTTCCATACTTATATCTTTAAAATGATTAAAAATAACAATTTGTTATACGTTAGTAGACAATACTAGCTTACCAATTGTTTCATATCATGCCTGTTGATGCAACCAACCTCTAAAGACCCGTACCGCAATAATGTAACTACTCAATCACCACTCGCATCGCTCGTTATACAGGTGCACATGTTACCGGTTGTGATCATACAAGATTACAAGATTACAAGATCACCAAGAGCTATCGGATGGCTCAATTCGTAACGTTTCATCGAATGAACGAACTCGTTCGAATATATTTTCACGAATGAACCAAAGAAATCTATACTACCCACGCACTCACTCACTCACTCACTGTTAGCGGTATACGGAAATGACAAATATTAGGTCATATACGTTGTTTATGACGGCCGCCATAACTAGTGAAGACGTGATAACCACCTCCGGCATACCTCTAGGGTACACCCCTATTGGTAGCCTATTTTGTCAATGGTTTCCATCGTTGGCTACCGCCAACTATGGCAATTTCCCCCGAAATTGCTCAGTGCTGTATTCACAGGCACTGAACCCTCTAATTGTTGGTTAACTATTGTGACACTCATGTCACTATAGAAAAGGTAGATCACATGACTCTTATGGTAGCCACTTCCGGTGTTTATAAATCCAAGTTGTTTTTCGTGCATTTACTAATAAGATGATATCTTCCAGGTCCTTGAGACCGCCCGGAAGGTCTATATATTGCCTACTCCAAGGTCGAGAGTCATCTCTCTAGGGTTAAAATTCCGAGTGCGTGCGTGAGTGAGTACGCAGCAGTTTATTCGCATAACATCCGGGATAACCTCCTACCCCATCCGCTTAGCTCCTAGATTCAGACGCTCCATCACCAAACTGCCACGATAAGTGAGGAACCCGACCAGGCAAGCCCTAGATCCCCTTAAAGCGGAATTTACAGCTAATACTCACACACTCACACACTCACTCACACACTCACGAACGAACGAGTCTCTTTTTCTACAAGAATATTTAGATACATTGTGTATTATCATGCCCGTATAATTCTTCCATCTTTGGTTTCTTTAATTGCTTTAAAGAATATAAGTATATCACTCACTCACTCACGCTCAGTCAGTCAGTCAGTCAGTCAGTCAGTCAGTCAGTCAGTCAGTCAGTCAGTCAGTCAGTCACTAACTCACTAACTCACTCACTCACTAACTCACTCACTCATTCACTCACTCACTCATTCACTCACTCACTCACTCACTCACTCACTCACTCGCTTCGCTCGTTCGTTCGTTCGCTCGTTCGCTCGTTTGTTTTCGCACCCAATACCTTGCAACACACCAAAATCACAAATACAAACATGCCTAAACACAGACTTTACATCAAAAACGTCAATTACAACACCACGGAAGAAGACTTAGAGTCATTTTTAAAGCTCTACAAACCGTAAGTAAACAATCTTTCACAGTCATTACTAACATCTAGAATCCATGTGTTGCTTCCCAGTTATACGGTTCGCTTTACCGGCGGCAGAAAATCATATGGGTCAGCCTTTGCAGACTTTGAAAGCGAAAATGATGTTGAGAATGCAATCAAAGAGTTGAGTGGATCAGATCTTAATGGATCCTTGGTGTTGCTCACTAGGTATATTCCTCCCACACGCCATAGAAGAGTCCTGAAGAATTGGAAAAAGAACAATAGGCGTAGGCTTAGAAACTTGAAGGGGAATATCCTCAACAGGGCATTTGAAGCTGAACAAGTTGGTGAGCAAGCTGAACAAGTTGTTGAGCAAGTTGATAATAAAAGTGATGATCAAACTCATATCGATAAAAGTGATGATCAAGCTGATAACGATAAAGGTGATGAACAAGCTGATATCGATAAAAGTGATAACCAAAATGGTGATCAAACTCATATCGATAACAATGTCAATGTCAATGTCAATGACAGTGACTACAAAAACAACCAAAAAAATCCCCAAATCAACGATAAAGGTTTCGCTCAAGAAGTGAAAGAGTCTGTATCTGATTCTCAAGTCGCATCCTCTTGTGTCAAACCCAACCATGAAAACTCAGTCAATAATCAATCAGTTGTCAAAAAAGCCTCAATTGAAGCATCCAATGGACAAGAGAACTTGGAATCCGTTTCATCGGGATCCTCATACTGTATGCCCCAGAAAATTTCGCAACCAAATCCTGCGACACTTTCCCATAATACCATCTTTTTAGTTCATAGGCATAGAGTACAAGTTGAAGATCTCGAGGAGTTTTTCAAGGATTATAAGCCTATCAAAGTGGCTTTCCATCACCGAATCAACAGTCGCTTCCCTTTCAAGGCAAAAAAGTATTCTTGTTTCATTCAAATCATGTCACAAGGTGTGTCACAAGGTGTAGCACTTGGTGAGATTGTTGAGAAATTGAAGCATCAAAGACTATTGGGAAGCCGTCCCAAATTGTTGATTGCATTTGAAAACAAGGCAAAGAGTGTTTTTGGAGAGAATGTAGAGGAGGTTAAGGAAAAGAAGGTTGGTGAAGAGGAAAAGGGGCTTTTGGAATGTAGTGATTTTGAAGAGGAGTGGGTTGAAGATTTTGAAGGTGATCAAGAGGAAGAGGAGGTTGATCAAGGGGAAGAGGAGGCTGATCAAAAGGAAGATCAAAAGGTCTATCTTGAAGATCAAAAGGTCTCTATTGATGATCAAAAGGTCTCTGTTGATGATCAAAAGGTCTCTGTTGATGAGGAAGCTCTTGAAACTGATCAAGAGCAATCTGTTGAATCTTATCAAATGATTCCCATTGAATCTGATCAACCCGTCAAATCTAATCAACCCGTTAAAACTGATCAAATGAAACTTGTTGATAAAACTATGGAAACCAACTCCTCTAAATCAATTGAATATAAAGCATATATGAAAATTCCACTCAAGGAATCAATCAAAGAAAAAATACTCAAAAATAGCCCATTTGAAGCTCCCAAAGGGGAGTTTGAATCAAATTCGAAAAGTATCACTATGATTGTTCCCGAAAGGTTGAGTGAGCCTGATGAAGGTTTGTGATGATAAGCCTTGCATTCCACTAAATAGTTTGAAAACCACAACTCTATAATATATCAATGATTAACTATGTATACTCTATTCTATATAAACTCTATTCGCTACTAACTATTCTGATCATTACTTTGATGACTGCACCATGGTAAAGTCCATGAAATCTGAGAAAGGCTAATAGGTTGGAATCCCATGGAGATTCTTAGACTAGTAGCTATTGGGCAGGCTTTATATTCGGTACAGACAATATTGTAATTATGGTATGACAAGTCATACCGCTCTTATGTTCCGTAGCTTACGGTGTGTTGTTGTTTCGGAATGCACCAAGCAAACGAGCGAGGCGAACAAGCGAGGCGAACAAGCGAGGCGAACAAGCGAGGCGAACAAGCGAGGCGAACAAGCGAGGCGAACAAGCGAAGCGAGTTTGTTCTCACTCACGAGCTCGCACTTATGAGCTCGCACTCACTCACTCACTCACTCACTCAAGCACTCACCTACTCACTGACTAATGCAATTACTCACTCACTCACTCACTCACTCACTCACTCACGCACTCACTCACTCACTCACTCACTCACTCACTCACTCACTCACTCACTCACTCACTCACTCACTCACTCACTCGCTTCGCTCGCTCGTTCGTTTGCTCGTTCGCTCGTTCGCTCGTTCGCTCGTTCGTTCGATCTTTCCGGACATAATGGAGATACCCACCACATCCATCAAAATAATCCCTTTCCATACCAAAAACACCACAGTAACTTTCACAACCCAGCTAAACACAACTCATCGTTTCGAAACCACCCACAGTAGTGGAGACACCGTATTGACTACCCCATATTCTTATAGTAAGCCTCAATTTCGCAGCAACTCCAAGAAATTAGAAAAAGTAAAGGTCACTCTTCCTGACGATTGATTGGTATCACATAATTATCGACTAGGACGTAGTTTATACTTGCAACAACCCCGTATCAAACCATACACACACACACATAGCCATATAAGCGTGCTTGAAAGGCCAACTTTATTACTGAAATCTCCTATTCGACCCAATTCGTCAAATCAGCATGACTCGAGATGCATGGCACACCGAGTCTCACACATGGAGAGGACAAAGCGTCAGTGACTCACCGTGTAGCTACATTGTATCCAAAAACAAGCTCGGAGACGGGTCGTTCTCAACAGTGTTTGAATGCAAAAATGTTCACACAGGCTCACACTATGCCGTGAAGCAGTACGAGAAAAGATTGGTGTACGGGTCGGAAGAAATGCTTCACCATGAGTTCCAAGTGTTGGAAAAAGTATCCATGGCTCACCCCAACGTCCTTACCCTTGTGGATCACTTTGAGACTGCCAATAGCTTATACTTGGTCACTGACTTGTGCCGTGGAGGGGAGCTTTTTGATAGGATAGTACACTCCAACGAAGCTAAATTAAGTGAAAGTGTCTCCAGAGAAATCACAAGGACTTTGGTATCTACAGTGGATTATCTCCATTCGAATCTGATTGTTCATAGAGATTTGAAGGCGGAAAATTTACTATTTCAGAAGAGGTCAAGTGACAGCATTTTAATAGCTGACTTTGGCTTGGCCAGAGTCTTATCCAACCAAGAAAACTTGAATGACGTGGCTGGTACATTGAGCTACATGTCTCCGGAGCAGTTGAACCCTCCTCATACTCATGGCTTTGCAGTCGATGTATGGGCCATAGGTGTCATTGTGTATTTCATGCTTTGTGGGTACATGCCATTTGATTGCGAGACTGACGATGAAACAAAAGAAGCAATCTCCGAAGCTAACTTCTTATTCGAGCCTGCCGAGTATTGGGATCATATTTCCATAGAGGCTAAAGATTTTCTAAAACAATGTTTTGTCATTGATCCCAAAATGAGACCTCGGTGTAAAGATTTGATGAATCATGTTTTTATCAGAAATCGACGTTTGAAAGATTTACAAGGTAATGGTAAACTCATGAATTCTAAGCTGAGTAAACTGCATACAAATTTAAATGGTTTCGGAATGCCAAATACACATATAAATGGTTTTGGTAATGGTTCAGGTAATGGTTTTGGCAATGGTTCTGGTATACATAATGGTTCTGGTATACATAATGGCTCCGGTATACATAATGGCTCCGGTATACATAATGGCTCCGGTACACATAATGGTTCTGGTACACATAATGGTTCTGGTATACATAATGGCTCCGGTATACATAATGGCTCCGGTATACATAATGGCTCCGGTTCACATAATAGCTCTGGTACACACAATAGTTCCAGAACACTGCATACAAACTTGAGCTCACCCGGAAAACTGCAAACCAACTTAACAACCCTTGGCAAACTGCAAACCAATTTAAACTCATTGGGAAGTCAACCAAATATTCATATTCCTGGTCATCAAACAAATTCGGGTAAACACTCAAATCAGTCACCTCCAACCTTTCACCTCTCAGGATCACCAACTAAATTACGCACCTTGTCACTGAAAAACGCAAGCACCATGCTCTTGCAACGTCTTTCGTTATTGGAGCATTCGCGTTCAAATGCATTAAATGAAGCATCTTTACTCAAAGGTGCTTTATGCATAACTCCAGAGCAAGTTTCTCAATTCACCACTCCATTGAACTCAGCCGGGGTTTCCAGACAAGTTCTGCAAACTGAATTATGGTCACAAGTGAATTCTATTGATGAAATTTCCAGACTGGATTTGGGAGATAGGGCCGTTCTGTTTTTTATTTAGCGAGTGTGTTGCTGCGAAGTAGCTCTGGAGCGAAGCGACAAAGATGACGAATGCTGCGAAGTAGCTCAGGAGCGAAGCGACAAAGATGACAACTGCTGCGAAGCAGCTCTGGAGCGAAGCGACAAAGATGACGAATGCTGCGAAGTAGCTCAGGAGCGAAGCGACAAAGATGACAACTGCTGCGAAGCAGCTCTGGAGCGAAGCGACAACGATAAGATGACTACTGCTGCGAAGCAGCTCAGGAGCGAAGCGACAACGATAAGATGACTACTGCTGCGAAGCAGCTCAGGAGCGAAGCGACAACGATAAGATGACTACTGCTGCGAAGCAGCTCAGGAGCGAAGCGACAAAGATAAGAACTGCTGCGAAGCAGCTCTGGAGCGAAGCGACAAAGACAACAACTGCTGCGAAGCGACAAAGATGACAACTGCTGCGAAGCACTATTATTACCCTACGATTAGAATAATCTATACATAATAATGGTTCCGAACGAGCAAACGAGCGAAGCGAATGATTTTGTGAGTGAGTGAGTGAGTGAAATTGTTCGTTCGTTCGTTCGTTCGTTCGTTCGTTCGTTCGTTCGTTCGCTCGCTCGTTTGCTCGTTCGTTCATTTGCTCGTTCGTTCGTTCGTTCGTTCGTTCGTTCGTTCGTTCGTTCGCTCGCTCGTTTGCTCGTTCGTTCATTTGCTCGTTCGTTCATTTGCTCGTTCGTTCATTTGCTCGTTCGTTCATTCGCTCGCTCGCTCGCTCGTTCGCGAATGATCCGACTGGTGATTTTGTTTCATTTACATGGCACTTGGGTGCCTCTATATATTCTTTACACACTATTGGTGTTATCACCTATATATTCTGCAAACCATTGGTATGATCAGTTTTCAATACCAATCAGCTTTCCATTAGTTTCTGAATTCCCATTTGAAGTATGTCAGATCACTTTATCATGTTTGCGCAAACGATTTTCCAACATGTATATTGTTACTCTCGTTGCATACACTAAACAGCAAATTATTTAAGGAATAAAATTACACCCTGGATACCCAGCATGTTAGTAGGCAACTAGCGCTAGTTTTGTAAACCAACAGGTAACCTAGGTGCCAATATTCTGCATTGGAGCCTTCAGGAGGATAAACACAATAACGTTGCACATACAACTCTCGAGCTTTGCATCACCAAAGTTGACAAGGGGATGGCAGGTTAGTGGAATTTAGAATGACTCCTTAAGTTATTATTTATGCGGACGCTTCTGGTGAATAAGCAACATGGTTGAGTCGTTACTCGGAATAATTGTGTGGATGCAAAAAGTGTAGGTGGGCTATTGTATGGATGCAAAAAGTGTAGGTGGGCTATTGTATGGATGCGAAAAGTGTAGGCGGACTATTCTGTGATTTCAAAGTGAAGTACAGAGTGGAGCACAGGGTGAAATAAAAACAGAGGTGAGTGGGAGTACAGAAATACAAGTACAGCAATACAAGTACAGAAATATAAGCCCAGCAACACAAGTATGTTCAAGCGAAACTATTCAGTACAGTGAAACTTTGTGCACAGAATCAGACTGCTAATTTATTTTCCAACTCATTCCGCTGTACGTCAACTAAAGTTTGTAATTGGAAAACACATCAGCAAATGATCTTTGCAAGTGGAGTTCACCAGTTGATAGATTTTGGAATATATTGTATATGGATATTCTGTCGAGTTGTATTATGAATTTGGTTTGAAGTGTGGCATAACTTGGTTATTTCATGTGGATAAGTGTCTCTTGACTGTTACTTGTATTTATATGGAAGATGACACAATAGGTGAACAATAATGGCACCTCGTAGTTGTGCAGTTTGGTTGTTAGTATAGCTTTGTGGTTTTAACGAACGAACGAGCGAACGAACGAGCGAAGCGAGTGAGTTCGTGAGTGAGTGAGTGAGTGAGCAAAGTTTTGTACATTCTCATCCAAAACGAACGAGCGAAGCGAGTGAGTGCGTGTGTGAGTTCGTGTGTGAGTTCGTGAGTGAGCGAAGCTTTGTACATTCTCATCCAAAACGAACGAGCGAAGCGATTGAGTGCGTGTGTGAGTTCGTGTGTGAGTTCATGAGTGAGCGAAGCTTTCTACATTCTTATCCAAAACGAACGAGCGAAGCGATTGAGTGCGTGAGTAATTGCGTGAGCAAAGCTTTGTAAATTCTCAGCCATTTGAGTAAAACTTTGTTAAGATTCAAATGTCTATGATTAACAGAATTGCCGTCAGTTGGCGCTGCCATTCGTCAGGCACGTAAGTTAGCTTAATGAATGATCAAGATGGGACATACTAACAAGAATAAAGAGTTGGTTTACGTCACCATTCTACACCAGTTAAACCAAAGGACAAGGCTGCATCTGCTTTACAAGGTAACAACTTTTTGTCAAAGACGTGTTAGCCACTACTGCCGCTGCTGCCATCTACGGTATCTCCAACGAATTGTTGGTTATTCACGACGAAACCGTCTTGGTTGTCACCTTTGCTTCATTTGCTTGTGTGCCAAAGCTGTTGCTCCATTGTACAGCGAATGGGCCAAAAAGGTCAACGACTTGTTGAACGAATCTAGAACTAAGCTTGCTGTCAAGGACAGAATCGAGTCTGTATCTCAATTAAAGGATGTTGTGTCTGTCACCAAGCAATTTTTTGCAGCCAATCGAGAGCATAGTTTTGTAAATTCTCAGCCATTTGAGTTTTTGCAGCCAATTGAGAGCAAAGTTTTGTACATTCTCAGTCATTTGAGAGCAAAGTTATCATTCGCAGTCAATTGAGATGATATTGATATTCAACAGGGTTGTATTCCATGATTTTGAACATGGAAGGTATCGTAGGTTTTTATAAGGTTTGTATTATAATGAGTGTTTGTGAGCTGATTTATGATCTGAGGAGTACGTGAGAGAGAGAGAGAGAGAGTGAGCGAGTGAGTGAGTTAGTGAGTGAGTGAGTAGCTAAAGTGAGTGAGTTAGTAAGTGAGAGAGTGAGTAGCTAAAATGAGTGAGCGAGTGAGTGAGTGAGAGAGTGAGTACCTAAAATGAGTGAGAGAGTGAGAGAGTGAGTAGCGAAAATGAGTTTGTTCGTTCGTTCGTTCGTTCGTGAGTATCAAGCACTCATAGTACTGCGCTCGTTCGTGAGTGTTAAAGAGTTCGTGAGTCGTTCGTTCGTGAGTATCAAGCACTCATAGTACTGCGCTCGTTCGTGAGTGTTAAAGAGTCAATGAGTCGTTAGTTTGCTCGTTCGCTCGTTCGTTCATACAAAAGAATTCGCTACTCACTCACGCAGCACTATGCTCGTAATTATCAAGCACTCATAGTACTGATTCGCAGCAGTATACTCGTAAGTATCAAGCACTCATAGTACTGCTTCGCAGCAGCATGCTCGTAATTATCAAGCACTCAAAGTACTGCTTTGCAGCAGTATGCTCGTAATTATCAAGCATTCATAGTACTGCTTCGCAGCACTATGCTCGTAAGTTTCAAACACTCATAGTACAGATTCGCAGCACTATTCGCTATATGTATCAAGCACTCATAGTACTGCTTCGCAGCACTATTCGTCGCACTATTCGCTGTAAGTATCCAGCACTCATAGTACTGATTCGCAGCACTATTCGTCGCAGCACTATGCTCGTAAGTATCAAGCACTCATATTACTGCTTCGCAGCAGTATGCTCGTAAGTATCAAGCACTCATAGTATCGATTCGCAGCACTATTCGCTGTAAGTATCAAGCACTCATGGTACTGCTTCGCAGCACTATTAGTCGCAGCACTATTCGCTGTAAGTATCAAGCACTCATATTACCGATTCGTAGCAGTATACTCGTAAGTATCAAACACTCATAGTACTACTTCGCAGCACTATTCGTCGCAGCACTATTCGCTGTAAGTATCAAGCACTCATAGTACTGATTCGCAGCACTATGCTCGTAAGTATCAAGCACTCATAGTACTGCTTCGCAGCACTATTCGTCGCAGCAGTATGCTCGTAAGTATCAAACACTCATAGTACTGATTCGCAGCACTATGCTCGTAAATATCAAACACTCAAAGTACTGCTTCGCAGCACTATTCGTCGCAGCACTATTCGTCGCAGCACTATTCGTCGCAGCACTATTCGTCGCAGCACTATGCTCGTAAGTATCAATCACTCATAGCCCTACTTCGCAGCACTATTCGCTGTAAGTATCAAGCACTCATAGTACTGATTCGCAGCACTATGCTCGTAAGTATCAAGCACTCATAGTACTGCTTCGCAGCACTATTCGTCGCAGCAGTATGCTCGTAAGTATCAAACACTCATAGTACTGCTTCGCAGCACTATTCGTCGCAGCACTATTCGCTGTAAGTATCAAGCACTCATAGTACTGCTTCGCAGCACTATTAGTCGCAGCACTATTCGCTATAAGTATCAAGCACTCATAGTACTGCTTCGCAGCACTATTCGCTGTAAATATCAAACACTCATAGTACTGCTTCGAAGCACTATTCGTCGCAGCACTATGCTCGTAATTATCAAGCACTCAAAGTACTGCTTCGCAGCACTATTCGTCGCACTAGTATCAAGCACTCATAGTACTGCTTCGCAGCACTATTCGTCGCACTATTCGTCGCACTAGTATCAAGCACTCATAGTACTGCTTCGCAGCACTATTCGTCGCAGCACTTTTCGAAAAACCAAACAATGGACAAACCTCGAGAAGAAAGAGACCTAAGTGAAATACATCCCACACTAAACCCATCAACAGCCCTTCGAATCTTTACAGAAACATCAACAAACTTCACCCCAAAGAGTACAATACACGTTGAAACCAAAACTCCAATCTTTAAAGAAGTGGAAACCACGCAGATAAAGTATGCCAAAGCACTAACCAAATATGGATTTAAATCCAAATCAGAAAGTAAAAGTAAAAGTACAACGTTGATACGTCCATGGCAAGAAATGAATCAAGACTTTCAAGTTGAATATGATATGGATGAACAAGATTGGTTATTTCTTGAAGAACGAAATAAAAATTCTCAAGTACAAGTAACCCCAGAAGTGTATGAAATTTTAATGACAATTCTTGAAAGAGATTGGAATCAACTTGAAGCTAGTATGCAACTACCCAATAATGGGGATGAAAATACAAGTCCATTAATGTTGATTACAAATAATCACAAGTATGGTAATGATGATGGGATCGTGCCTGGATCAATTTATGATCAGAAATGCGCAGTTTGTAATGATAGTGATTGCGATAATTCCAACGCCATCGTGTTTTGTGACGGGTGCGATATTGCAGTACATCAAGAGTGTTACGGCATAGCGTTTATTCCGGAAGGACTGTGGCTATGTCGAAGATGTATGATAAGTCAAAATCAAAATACATGTTGTGTATTCTGCCCTTCCACAACAGGAGCATTTAAACAACTTGATAATTCACTTTGGAGTCATGTTATATGTGCATTATGGATTAATGAAGTTTATTTTGCTAATCCAGTATATATGGAACCAATTGAAGGATTAGATTTAATACCAAGATCAAGATGGAAATTAACATGTTTTATTTGCAGACAAAGATTAGGAGCATGTATTCAATGTCTGAATAGATTATGTTTTCAAGCATATCATGTTACATGTGCAAGAAGAGCAGGACTCGATATGAAACATGAACAAGGAATTACAGCAGCAATCACCAATAAACTTACATTGATATCATATTGTGATAAGCATAGCGCCAATGATACCACCGAAGGAATTCATCGTACTCGACGCTTCTTTCGTGATACTAAGCTTTTATATGCAGAGAATCAAAAATTATCAAATCACCGCAGGACGGCTAATAAACTTAATATTTTTAAATGGAAAACTGAAAATCAAACTCCTGTTGCTCCAAAACTTTTTAGTGATAATTTATTAAAAGTTTTAATTGATTTAAATCTTAATCATAGTAATGAGAATGACCTTCGTTTAATATCAAATCAAATATGTCGAATATGGTGTCTTAAACGAGAATCCAAACGTGGTGCTCCTTTAATTAGGAGGAGATTCTCAAGGATTGAGAATGGTAATGAAGATGAAAAAATTCAATTTGCTTCAAATCTTATTAATGATTTAGATAAGATTATTGATATTAATAATTTGGTTATACAGAGACAAAGTATAATACATGAAAAAAACCAAATAACTTTAGAATCACTTGATTCTATTTATTTTGGTATAAGAAATCAAATTGCCACCAAATTGATTAATTTAAATAAGAAATATGATCCTCATAAAGTTTTTCAAAATTATAAACCATCATCAAATATCTCAAGTTTGACTGAGATTATGTTAAAAAATGAACGATATGAATATGATAACTCGGAACAAGTTACCAAAGACCTTAATGAACTTTGTCAATTTATTGTTTCGGTGAATAAGCGAAGTACTCAAATTGTGCGAGTTATGGAAAAATGGATGAATCAATGGTCGGACTTTGGTTTATGCAAGGTTGATTATGTTGATATTGTGGGTACACTGATTGATTTGAGAAAGAGGAGTGTTTGTGAGATGTTGGCTGAGGAGGATTTAAGTGAAGTTGATGATGATGGAGGGGATGAATTGGTTTTATTTTTAGAGAGTAAGTAGGGGGTAGTGGGGTGATAAGTGGCAATGGAGGTACCTTTAAAGCGACGAATAGTGCTGCGAAGCAGTACTATGAGTGCTTGGTACTTATAGCGAATAGTGCTGCGACGAATAGTGCTGCGAAGCAGTACTATGAGTGCTTGATACTTATAGCGAATAGTGCTGCGACTAATAGTACTGCGAAGCAGTACTATGAGTGCTTGGTACTTACAGCGAATAGTGCTGCGACGAATAGTGCTGCGAAGCAGTACTATGAGTGCTTGGTACTTACAGCGAATAGTGCTGCGACGAATAGTGCTGCGACGAATAGTGCTGCGAAGCAGTACTATGAGTGCTTGGTACTTACAGCGAATAGTGCTGCGAAGTAGGTTGATACTTACGAGTATACTACTGCGAATCAGTACTATGAGTGCTTGATACTTATAGCGAATAGTGCTGCATACACCAACGAACGAACGAATGGACGGACGATCGAATGGACGGACGAACGAACGGACGAACTAACGAATGGACGAACGAACGGACGAACGAACGAATGAACGAACGACTGAACGAAAGAACGGACGGACGAGCGAACGAACGGACGAACGAACGGACGAATGGACGGACGAACGAATGGACGGACGAACGAACGAACGAATGGACGGACGGACAGACGAACGAATGGACGGACGAACGAACGAACGAACGGACGAACCAACGAACGAACGGATGGACGGACGAACGAATGGACGGACGAACGAACGAACGAATGGACGAACGAACGAATGGACGGACGAACGAACGGACGGACGAACGAACGAACGAACGGACGGACGAACGAACGAACGAACGAACGGACGGACGAACGAACGAACGAACGGACGAACGAATGGACGGACGAACGAACGAACGAACGAACGAACGAACGAACGAACTCACATATACTCAATCACATACACCCATCCACTCGCTCACACACACCCATTCACATACACCCATTCACTCACTCACATACACCCACTCACATACACCCACTCATTCACGAACTCACTCACACCCATTCACATACACCCACTCATTCACATACACCCACTCACGAACTCACTCACGAACTCACGAACTCACGAACTCACGAACTCACGAACTCACTCACGAACTCACTCACGAACTCACTCGCTTCGCTCGTTCGTTCGTTCGCTCGTTCGTTCGTTCGCTCGTTCGTTCGTTCGCTCGTTCGGCTAATCTAAATGTTACGATATTTTAACCGACTCTGATTAACCGAAAAATACACTTAATCAACTTTCAAACCATTTGTAACCTGTTCATTTGTACCTTTTAATATGTAACTCGTTCAATCAAATCTGTATGATGGTTAACGGAAATACGTTCATGTGTAAATGTACAATGTATAATGTACTACAACAGTCGAGAGTACAGTCAAAATATGTGCAGTTGATAATTGTGATGATCTGAATGTTATGCAAGAAACATATACGGCTGAACCAATACCACGATCTTTGGAGGTTATTATGTGTGAATAAACTCATAAGAAGGAGAGGCATCTATACCCTTTATATTGACGATATATATTTTAAAAACTTTCAAGACTACGGCAAGTACACAATCGTATATAGACGATTTGATTAATGTTTTGATTTAATCAAAGGCAATATGAATACCATATTGGGTTCAATAGTGGAGAATGAATGATTTTTGCTTTTTTTTTGCTTTTTATGATATACGAGTCAAGATGGTTTAAACTGATGATACTCGTGGTATGGACTCGTGTCGAAACTGTAGCAAGAGTAATAGAACAACCAGTGCATAACAACAAAGCACCCTGTGTATAATTGATAGGCGGTAGATCTGCATCGTACGACTCAAATAGGAGATCCTGATTGTGTCTGATACAAGGATCGTTAAAACGCAAAGATGGATATTTTTTTGATCAAAGGCATATAGAGGTTTTGGCAAGGTGGCATTTGGTTTTGGCAAAGTGGCATTTGGTTTTGGCAAAGTGGCATTTGGTTTTGGCAAAGTGACATTTGATTTTGAATCACATTGTGATAGTGAAGGTGATTGAGTTGGATGATTTTTGATGATTAAGTGGGGGTACATATCAGTTGTTTGATGTGATTGATTTATAATTCAATGCACAATGGTTAAAGTGTTTCCCAACAATTTATGGGGCTGGAAGGATTGCATGAGCGTTGATAAGCATTCCGGCAGGCAGACGAATAGTACTGCGAAGCAGTACTATGAGTGCATGTATACTAATGTAAACGAATAGTGCTGCGAAGCAGTACTATGAGTAAGACTTTGGACCAATAGTGCTGCGACGAGCGCACGAGCGAAGCGAGTGAGTGAGTGAGTGCATGAGTGAGTGAGTGCATGTATAGTATTGTAAACGAACAGTGCTGCGAAGCAGCACTCTGAGGCATGTATTAGTACTACAAGTGCATTTATAGTATTTCAATTGAGTGAGACTTTGGACCAATATGCGAAGTAGACGAATAGTGCTGCGAAGCAGTACTATGAGTACATTTATAGTATTGCAATTGAGTGAGATCTGAGACGAATATACTGCGAAGCAGTACAATGAGTGAGACTTTAGACCAATAGGGCTGCGAAGTGGACGAATAGTGCTGCGAAGCAGTACTATGAGTACATTTATAGTATTGCAATTGAGTGAGATCTGGGACGAATAGTGCTGCGAAGCAGTACAATGAGTACAGTTACAGTATTGCAATTGAGTGAGGTCTGGGACGAATATTCTGCTAAGCAGTACAATAAGTGAGACTTTAGACCAATAGTGCTGCGAAGCAGTACTATGAGTACATGTAGAGTATTGCAATTGAGTGAGATCTGGGACGAATATTCTGCTAAGCAGTACAATGAGTGAGACTTTAGACCAATAGTGCTGCGAAGCAGTACTATGAGTATATGTATAGTATTGCAATTGAGTGAGATCTGGGACGAATACACTGCGAAGCAGTACAATGAGTGAGACTTTAGAGCAATAGGGCTGCGAAGTGCACTCTGAGTGCATGTATAGTATTTTTCCAACCTGGGAAGTGAGTGGGGAAATGAACAAAAAAACGAACGATCGAGCGAGCGAAGCGAAGCGAGTGAGTGAGTGAGTGAGTGAGTTTGCGAGTGAGTGGGTGAGTGAGTAAGTTTGTGAGTGAGTTCGTTACTTCGTTGGTTCGTTACTTCGTTACTTCGTGAGTGAGATTGACAAACTTTTTGAAAATACTTCTTCAACACACAACCTAAAGGTTGTGTGTTTAGGTTGTGTGTTGTGTTGTGTGTTTGTTGCGTGTTCTGTTGTGTGATGAATAGTACTCGCACATAGTCTGCGCTCGTGTAGACCCTTGTTCCTGAATAGGACAATCAACATGTTTCAGATATGCACGTTTGCTGGCAATAATAGTGCAAGGGGAATAAGCTATTGTTTATTTTTGATTTTGTGAATTTCATAACAATAGTAACGTTTCAGAACGATTACGACGACTACGAACGAGCAACGAGCTACGAACGAGCAACGCGAGTGAGTAGCGAGTGAGTAGCGAATGTGAGTAGCGAGTGAGGAGTGAATGTGAGTAGCGAATGTGAGTAGCGAGTGAGTAGCGAATGTGAGTATTAGTAAAGCGAGCAACGCGAGTGAGTAGCAAATGAACAACCCAAGTGAGTAATAACCCCAGTAAATACCCCACTGAGTGCCATCCAGTCAGACAAGCAAATTACTGTTTTTATGATATTGCTTTGATATGCCAGTTTCTGCAGATTCAAGTTAATTACCGCGCATCAGCCAGAGTCAATTTTTGGTGTATTTGGAGTTGTATATCCAAATAAACTAGAGGTGGAGAAGTACAGGAGAGGTGGAGGTGGAGGGTGTTAGTATGAGAATTCGTCATCACCAAGACAGTGTCCATCAAAGCATACCAACCATCAGTAACACAGTAACACACTATCACACACTAACCATAGCTATCACACTATCACTAACACTCTAACGATCGCAAACACACATCACCACACCCGCACGCTCACTCACTCACTCACTCGCTTCGCTCGTTCGCTCGTTCGTTCGCTCGTTCGCTCGTCAGGTTATGAAATATCAAACGTCGGTTTGAGCACTTACACAGTTTGCTCTCGTAAGATTGCTCCTAATACATTAAAAGTATATTGGATTAACCATGGCTACTAGATTAGGAAATGAGCACCAAACAACCATATCATACGATTGCGAGGGCAAAAATAACTTACACAGTTATAAAACACCCAAAAAATAATCAAAGAGAGCGTACATTTATTAAGCTTTAAAAAATAAGTTATTTTATATTACCACATCTTTGTGGCCATCTTATTTTGAGGTACGATAGATTCTTTTCTTTATTCAGATATTTTTTACGGGATAGATTGGGGATTCTCATACAAGGACAGAAAAAAATCGGTGGAAATTTAGAGTAGGAAACGTTGAAAGGATGTCTACGCCTAGATATGAAGAGGAGTACTATGAGTACGACTCCAATCATAAGGATAAGAAGCTCCCTCTAATTGTTGACGTGGCGATTGGTACTAATGGTAAGCAAATGTATCAAGTTCATGATCATCAGAAAGTAAGTCGTCAAGACATCTCGTCAATTGGATCTTCTTCAAATGATTCAACTGATAGACTTTTATATTATGATCAACAAGGTACACCAAAAAGATCATCACTGCCTGGTTTAAAGACTGAAGATCATAAGAAGGACTATTACGATATTTATCAGCATACTCATACTCCAATTGGTTCAAACGTTCAAGAGAATATTACAGTACCAGGTGTTACTTTACAAGTTCCAAATTATATGAATTATCTTGGGGGAGGCCCTTTAACCAATCAACAGAATGTACATTTAACGAATCAACATACGCCACAGCAAATACAATTACCACAACAACACACACAACAACATACACAGCAACATGCACAGCAACATACACAACAACATACACCACAACAAATACAATTACCACAACAAATCACCTCTAATCCTTTGGCAAACACCATGGGAACTCCAATGGGAAACCCGAATCACTTACCCATTGGATTTCCACTTGGAAATAGCTTAAATCATATTCATATGGGACAAAATATGCAAAATTTCATCACTCCTTATACACCCAACGGATCATTAAGTGGACCAGCATCACTACACACGCCAGTGTCATATGCAACGCCTGTAGCACCTAGCGGAATCAATTTACATACACCAAATGGATCATTTTCCGGACCAACACAAACCTTTGGACAAACCCCCAACGGATCATTTTCAGCACCTATTGGACAAACCCCCAACGCTTACACACCCAATGGATATACATCAAATAACGGGTACACACCGGAGGCATATGGCAGTAACGGGTTTGTGAATACGCCATTGAGCGCGCCTCCATTAACCCCGCGAGACAACGATATCTGGAGTGAAGACGTAGAACAAGCATTTGAAGAAGTTTTATCAATCATCCCCAAGAACGGACTCAACAAAATCAAAATTAGTGGGCGACTGTGCGGGCGCAACGAGCTCATCTCTGATTTCATACTCACAAAGACAGGCAAGTTCCGCACTCGCAAGCAAGTTTCATCGCATATTCAAGTCATTAAGAATTTAGGTCAAAAACAACAAATCATTAACTTAATCAATGATGGACCAACGTTCCAACTGGAAGAAGATCAACTCCGCAATACAAGAAGGTTTGAAGAAATCTTCTCCAAAATTAACATCAAGAAGAGCATGGGTTTAGATGGTCATCATAAAAATATAGGATTAGAAGGTCACCATAAGAATATTGCTTATAAGAAAGGTCTTAATTATGGTTCCAAGATCAAAAAGAGGCATAAAGTTCCTCCTTTAGCATTCCAACAATATCAACCTACATCTATTTTTAGATGTCATATTAAAAACTTCTTTATGCTGGTTTATGATACCTATCATCAAAATCCAATTATACTCAGCATTCAAAACGAACACTCTCCCTTCACTTATGATACTTTTAGTGACGAGTCAAAATTCCCAGGTTTAAAAGGTTTATATGGAGTAAATTGCATACGCAATACTGTCAAGCTTGTTTTCCCTTCACTTCCAGACCTGTATTCATTAGAAGAAGGTTTTAAGAGTAACTATATGGTTGAATCCAATGAAGAAGAATATCATGAGAATATTCTGGCTAGCTTCTCCACAGTATATTCCTACGGTAAAGAAGTTTTGAAGTTTGGTGATTCCTTCAAATTTAATGAAAATCATCCATTCTTTGTTAAATTCTGGACTTTTTTCTTTGGTAAACTCTTGGGGAAATCTTCACCAGAAGTGACAATGGCCCTTGAAGGTTTGACCATTAACCAAATTCTTTACGATCCAGCGGGTTGTGTGGATCCTGAAAAGGATATTCCTCATGAAGCCATCAAGTGTGTGATGGTTTGGGAGTTTATAAAGGTGGATGATTTTAAGGATGTTGGGGTGACTTCGGGGCTGCTAAATTTTGGTGATTCTAGAGGTGTTTCAATTGGTGGGAGTATAAATAACATTGGTGGTGGATTAGGGGGGGGATTAGGAGGGGGGTTAG
>JAKUAJ010000173.1:0-45969 GCA_030562865.1 Kodamaea lidongshanica (nom. inval.)
GTTCGCTCGTTCGTTCGTTCGCTCGTTCGTTCGCTCGTTCGTTCGCTCGTTCGTTCGCTCGTTCGTTCGCTCGTTCGTTCGCTCGTTCGTTCGCTCGTTCATTCGCTCGTTCGTTCGCTCGTTCGTTCGCTCGTTCGTTCGCTCGTTCGTTCGTTCGTTCGCTCGATCGCTCGTTCATTCGTTCGCTCGATCGCTCGATCGCTCGTTCGCTCGTTCGATCGCTCGTTCGATCGCTCGCTCGTTCGCTCGTTCGTTCATTCGCTCGCTCGTTCGCTAATATCAAACATACAAGTTCAGATTTCATTTCCAGGATTACCACAAGCTCGGTAAAGCCACTTTATGAACAAATAATTCTTGTGACTCTTGTAGATTCAAAAAATCGTCATCACTCTAGTGGAAGTTCTGATGGTTATAATGAACCCCATTATTTATGATGTGTTTATTTTCATTATCCGGTCATAGTGAGTGTAAGAGTTTCTTGCTCTACAATTGAAACTTTAATTCGACCGTTTCAGTCGTTCGTCCTTTAAATCATAAGAAGTCGTACTCGCTTCGTTTATAAGAATTCGTACTCGTTTCGTTTATAAGAAGTCGTACTCGCTTCGTTTATAAGAATTCGCTACTCACTCGTTTGGTTATAAAAACTCACCACTCACTCGCTTCGTTTATAAGAATTCACCACTCACTCGTTTGGTTATAAAAACTCACCACTCACTCGCTTCGTTTATAAGAATTCACCACTCACTCACTCCGCTTGTGAGTCCACTATCAATGTCAATTGAGAACCCCACAACCAGAGCGAACAAAGAGCCAAGCGTGTTTGTGAGTGGCGAATTCTGATTTAATCCCTATAGATCCAATACTAGCGTGATATTAGCTATACATAATACTGCATACAAATAGTACACATGAAATCTAACACAGTTGTTGTATTACATATGAAATAAAATGTCCATGCATTAATTGTAATATAACCCAAGCGTTCCTTTTATTGTTTGCAAAGCGAAAGTGCGAACGAGCGAGCGAACGAGCGAAGCGAGTCTATGTGGATGCCTTGCAAATAAAGACTTTTATACACAACAAAGGGTTAATACGAAAAAGTGAGTATATGTAGTGTATGTTGTATGTGTAGTATAAAGTATATGTACTTCATGTAGTTCACAGTTATATCTTATGCCACCAAGCGTGCAATTGCAACAATATTCTCAAAAGTATTGACTGACGACATAACTATTATAACAGAGTTAACCAACAGTACTATGAGTGCTTCATATTTAAAGTCCTTGAGAATTCTCATTTGAACTTAACCAATTCCCAAGGGGGTACCCTTAAGAATTCTCATTTGAATAAGTACGAGTTATATTCTTTGCTCGTGAGTGAAACCAGACAAATGAATGTATAGTTTTAAAATACAATCATTAAGTAAAGGTATAAGATTATCAAATACAAGATGACAGAACTAACAAGCTCAAAATGTCATAACACCTTTCGTTTCAAGTGTAACCATGTAACGTATTTTATTATCGGTGTTTGTGTTTTGATAGATTTGGGGTAACTGGTGAATCTGTCACAAGACATTAGGCAAATGAATAATGATAAATTGTATTGGATTGCCTTAAGTGTATTGAAATATTCGAGTGTATTGAAATATTCAAGTGCATTGGAATATTCGAGTGTATTGAAATATTCAAGTGCATTGGAATTATTATGAATATAATTGAACATATACAATCAACATATACATTCAAATCATCACAAATACATTGACAATCATAAATACAAACAATCTCATAAATTCATTCAAATCACCTCTATATTCACATCCCTCCTCTTTATCTACAACATGTAATTTCTCAAACAACTCTCAACTCACTCGTACACTGATATCAAAAATAGTAAACTACGTTAGCCGTAAAAGAAATAAGATATTAAGAATGAAAATCTCGCTTTGCTAGTCTCACTTTTGCTCGGCTTGTCTGACTCGCTTGCACTCGTTCGCACTCTCAAACTTTCAAACTCGCTTCGCTCGTTACTCGCACACTAAAAGGCTCTCTTTAACTTGGGACATTTTCACTTTATATAGAACATCTGTATCATGTGGCTAACCAGTATAAACCTTTTATGATCATAATCACATCACCGCTCAACCAGCTGTTGAGTGTCAGCAAATAACGCAGCCATCAATCACCTGATCCAATCACTTGGCTTAAAGTGTTTTCGCTCTCTCGTTTGCTCGTTCTTGAGTATTCATTTGATTATTGCGATATTGAAGAGTAATTTACTTCTTCCCAGTTATCACTCAAAACAGCCCTCTCCATACCAATCAACAGACCAATGAGCTCAAAAGGCCATTCCCAAAGTTGAACAAATCATCATCAACATTAGTAAAAATTGGCATTTGTGCAACATACAATGTTGAAACAATCATTATCAAAGTTAGTGAGCTATTGAAAAGGCTTGAAAGTCGTTAATCACGAGAACGAAAGATAAACCAACAATCGAGCGAAGAGACACCAGATTATGTGCAGGTTTTTGAAGACGAATTGCTGGTGACATTCACCATACAGACATACTACACAAGATGCTGCGTCGCGATATATTACAGCCATGTAGTTATTTTGTATACTACTATATTCGTATTAAACTGACATAATTGCTTAGAGGTATGAATACCTAACGGTGACATTTAAATCGTATTCAATTGACATGTTTATTTTCATTGGTTATCAATAGAATGCTACTAGTTGAGTGCTACCATGGACTAATAGAGTGCTACTATGGACTAATAGAGTGCTACCTAGTAACGTGCTACCTTGTAACGTGCTACCTTGTAACGTGCCACCTAGTAACGTGCCACCTAGTAACGTGCCATCTAGTAATGTACCACTTATACCCTGAAATATCATGTGACATGCAAGTGATGGTGGAAGAATGTACGAAACCCCATAACTGGATTGCAGGACTTTGGGAAAGCAAGTGCAACACTGATAGGATATCCTCATTACTGGTTTTATAAACTATATGCAGCAAAACACTCAATCCTAGATAGAGATTCCAAGGTGACTGTTTGAACGGGTTGAGTGTCTAAAATGAATATGTCTTTAGATAGAAATACAGGTTGGTACATTAATTTATGCTTCCTTTTTATCACTATATACCAAATACACAAGATCATGTCCATACTCACAGCTCAATAACCTCACGCAAAACATCCAATTGCTTCAAAACAGCAGCCTTGGCCGTCCCCCAGTGGCATCCCTTCTCTCCACACTCTTTTCGAAAACCTCCATGACATCTTGGCCAAAGCGCTGGTCAATCTTGGTAAACTGCTCAAAGGTCAATATGACAACTTGAGCTCTTCAGCTTGTCTTACACACTCACCCGAGATATGGCGAGTCTCTCTGAAGGGGACCCCTTTCTAACCAAGTAATCAGTACATGTCTTGATTAATTCCATCTGTGTAGTCTCATCGAACAAATGTAACCATTTCACTTGCAACTCCGTAGTCAGTGTCAGAAGTTGGCAATTTTTAACTACAATTTTTTTGAAATATTCAGTTGGTTAATCTAAATGACTCTGCACATTTCTTTAGTCATACTTGGTTAACTATTACTGCTCATGGTAACTTGAATCAAGTTTTAATTATCAATATTTCTTTCAGAATTCACTAAACATTCATAAAAATTGATCCAACAATCACAGCGATTGTTGTTTATAACGATTCACCAGTCACGAACGATGGATGAACGAACGAGTGAAGCGAGTGAGTGAGATTATTTGAGCAGTATGAGATTTTCATGTGACTAGATATGACACTCTAATGACACTCCACACCTCCTATTTGAATACCACGTAATTAGCCACCTCGTATACAAACGAACCAACTCGCAGAACACACTTGTTCGAAAAACTCACTCACTCACTCACTCACTCACACACACACTCACTCACTCACGAGCAAACGAGCAAACGAGCAAAACTCGCTTCGCTCGTTTGCTCGTTCGTGCTCGTTTGCTCGTTCGTGCTCGCTAACTCATAATAACCTGAATCAAATCACCACAAAGCTTCCTAACACTTCTCCTCTTATCATCCAACCCACCACGTAATTCAACAACCAATCTTTTATATTCTGGATAATCACCCTGTTTAAAAATCAATAAAAGACATTCCAAACTCAAAACTTTAACCCTTGTATCCTTTAATGCTAAAATTTGCACCAAGTTATCAATCACAAATTTATCATCGAAACTGGACTTTTCCCCAAGAATAACCTTCAATGTGGAAAGGGAGGAAATCAAAATTAGTGATGAATCACGAACCTTTAACCCTTGTAAAACCAATGGAATGATTGTTTCAAGGTTGTTGATTAAAACCTTGTTGGATATATTTTCAATCATTATACAAAGAGTATTCAAGTGAAGATTAAAGTCTGCATTTTGATTTTCAAAGCATTTAACCAATCTGGGTAACACTTTTTGAAACATTTGTTGTTTGTAAAGTAATCTAACATTCAAGTTTTTAACTTTAGATACTTTAGGGTTGATTTTCTCATTGTCAAAGATTTTCAAGTTTGCAAATAGAACCTTGAAAGAATTTGAAATCTTGAGTTTACGATTTTTTGATGTTTCGTCATTGAATAAATCATCCAAGAGATTATTGAAGAGTTTTTCACCAATCACATCTTGTTTGATGATTAATGCTTTGATGATCCAAATATAAATTTCAAATTCATCTTCATTATTTTCAATCTCTTTCAATTTGGTATCCGATATAACCAAAGAAAATTTATTATTGATTAATGCTAATGTTTCAAGATATTGAATTCTTAAAATAGTATTATCATGTAAGTTGTGTATGATATCAATCAAGGTATCATTCAAATCATCCATGGTGGTTCTCACGTCAAGATTTGCCAACACTTTATTATAAATACCAATGGATAAACTTGGTTTTACGAGTACATTGTCATAATTTTTAAAGTCATCCCTAATTTCTGTATGCTTGGTGGAATCAATGAAACGTACAACGAGCCCAATCAAGTCACCACTAAGCTCGACAATAACAACATTTTCACTTCTGCCGTTGGATTTAATGAGTTTAAGAAACTTGGGAATGAAGCTCTTGTACCATGTAGTCATAATAAAACCATCTTTCAATTGAACTTGTTTGATCCAAGCAATCAAGCTTTCCACAATGGTTTCGAATTTTTTATCGGAAACCAACTCAAGTTTATTCAAAAGACGAATGGATAAAGTTTCCAAGATTTGTGAAGATAAGCAAAGTTTACCAATCAAATTTATCGTTTGATTGAATTTCTCACTATTTTCATCATCCAATACTGATTCCAATTGTCTTAACAATCCACTGATTATCACCTCCATCACCAATTGTTCAATCTGGACATTCAACTCCATCACTGTTGCTAGGCCTTTCACGATTTCATCCACAACCAAATCGTTGGTTCCAAGTAACTCCAAAAGCAAATCATCCATATATCCCAAAATCAACTTGATTTCATTCATGGTTAAGAAGCCATCGATTGATACCAATCTGGTTAATTGCTGAATGATTTTGGCTTTTAAGGTTTTCTCCATATTCAGGGTATTCATCAATAATTGGCCCATGAAAATGAGGAGATGGTCTTTGTGAGCAACAAGTTGATTGGAATGAGTGAATTGTTGGGCGTATTCAGGGGAGATTTTTGATAGTTTGAGCAAGAGTGTTGAGTATGAGGTTATGATGAATCCGATATTGTCAATGAGTTCACGTTGTTTTGCGGTGGTTAGTATTGATTCGGAGTGATCGTTTTCGTGGGGGTGGTGGGGGTGGTCATGATCGTGGTCATGGGGGTGGCTGTGATCGTGGTCATGATCGTGGTCATGTGTGTGGTCATGATCGTGGTCATGTGCGTGGTCATGTGTGTCGTTGTGGGCGTGTCCCTGACCATCATCATTTTCCAATCCAATAAACTTCCCCCATACTTTAAAACACTCCCCCACCACACTATCAAAAGAATCGATTGAAAAACTCAGAATTATTGAAAGTAAAATCACCGATTGCTTCAGTTTATCTTTCATTTTGCCCACATTTGGAATCAATTCTGATGTAGCAGTTTGAATAAAATTATCAACTTGATAATCACTTAATTTTGGTAATATATGACTAATAATATCCAAAGTGATCATTAAAGGTTTATTTTCATCTGAATCTTCAATATCCAAATCATAGTTTAATGGGATTATATCATGAATTGAACTGAAAAACGATACATCATTATGTAAAATTTCAAATTTAAGGGCATTCCAAATAGTTAACCAATACTCATCCAATACCTTTGTAGGATAACGAATAATACATTGTAGCATTGTTTTAAGTACATCATTACGAACTATTGGATTGGTTGAAGTTAATTTATCAATCAAGTTTGTTAAAGAATCTTTAGCAAAGAAAGAATTTGATGCGATTGTATTTCTTAAACTAAGCTTAAGATCATCAGCGGTTATCTTATATGGATCATTAGGTGGAGGTTTGAATGAAACTGGGAAATAACAAAAGCAAACATCAAAGAGATCTTCCAAATATACCTTCAAATTATCATACTTGAAACCACCAATAAATCGATTCAACTCAAACAGACTCAAGAGATTTCTTGGATCCTTCTCTCCACTTGCCAAATGGAGAAATGTCTTGATAAATAACTGTTCATCAGTGATATGATTGGTTAAACCTTTTAATATCTCAAACCCAAGATGTCTAACTTTGGATAAGTTTTTTTTGGGATCATACACCATTAAGGCATCTAAGACTTTATTGGTGTTCATGGGTAAAAATGTCGACATGTTCACCAATGTATTCATCCCGTCAAGAAGAACCATCGTGGACAGAATTCCATCTTGACCTTGTAATTTTTCAGTGTAGAAGGATATCAATACCGATACATCTTGCTTCAGAAGTTTGAGTAACTTGAGTGTATCACTGAGGCAAGAAATGGCTTTGGTTCGCATTTTGGCATCCTCATCCATGAGATATGGACCGAGATCTTGGATGAAGGTTAAGAGTGACAGATTTTGCTGGATAGTTTCCGCTAGCTGGGCTGTGTATGATGATGTGTCATTGATTGTGGTGTTTGCAATGTATTGGTTGATTAGGGTGTTCATGGGTTTTTCAAACGAGCGAAGCGAGTTTGTTCGAACATACTGCGAGCAGCATTACGAGCGGAGCGAGAATGCTATTTGGATGAACTTGCTGCGAAGCAGCATTACGAGCGAAGCGAGAATGATATCTAGAGGACCTTGCTGCGAAGCAGCATTACGAGCGAAGCGAGAATGATATTTGGAGGGCCTTGCTGCGAAGCAGCATTACGAGCGAAGCGAGAATGATATTTGGAGGACCTCGCTGCGAAGCAGCATTGCGAGCAAAGCGAGAAGGTTATTTGGAGGAACTTGCTGCGAGCAGCATTACGAGCGAAGCGAGAATGATATTTGGAGGACCTTGCTGCGAGCGGCCTCACGAGCGAAGCGAAAAGGTTATTTGGACGAACTTGCTGCGAGCACCATTACAGCCCAAGCGAAAAGGTTATTTGGATCTTAGGAGCAAAGCGAGAAGGTTATTTGGATGAACGTGCTGCGAAGCAGCATTACGAGCGGAGCGAGAAGGTTGTTAGGATGAATTTGCTGCGAGCAGCATTACGAGCAGAGCGAGAAGGTCGTTTGGATGAACTTGCTGCGATCGGCCTTACGAGCTAAGCAAGAAGGTTGTTTGGATGAACCAGCATTACGAGCGAAGTGAAAAGGTTCTTTGGATAAACTTGCTGCGAAGCAGCATTACGAGCGGAGCGAGAAGGTTATTTGGATGAACTTGCTGCGAAGCAGCATTACGAGCGGAGCGAGAAGGTTATTTGGATGAGTTGTTGCGAAGCAGAATTACGAGCGAAGCGAGAAGGATATTTGCAGGAACTTGCTGCGAAACAGCATTACGAGCGAAGCGAGAATGATATTTGGAGGACCTTGCTGCGAAGCAGCATTACGAGGGAAGCGAGAAAGTTGTTTGGATGAAGCAGCATTATGAAGCGGAAAGGCTATTCGGATAAACTTGCTGCGAAGCAGCATTAATAGCGAAGCGAAAAGGCTGTTCGGATGAATTTGCTGCGATCGGCCTTACGAGCTAAGCAAGAAGGTTCTTTGGATGATCCAGCATTACGGGCGAAGCGAGAAGGTTATTTGGATGAACTTGCTGCGAAGCAGCATTACGAGCGAAGCGAGAATGATATTTGGAGGACCTTGCTGCGAAGCAGCATTACGAGAGAAGCGAGAATGATATTTGGAGGACCTTGCTGCGAAGCAGCATTACGAGCGAAGCAAGAAGGTTGTTTGGACGAACTTGCTGCGAAGCAGCATTACGAGCGGAGCGAGAAGGTTATTCGGATGAACTTGCTGCGAAGCAGCATTACGAGCAAAGCGAGAATGATACTTGGAGGACCTTGCTGCGAAGCAGCATTACGAGCGAAGCGAGAAGGTTATTTGGAGGAAATTGCTGGGAAGCAGCATTACGAGCGGAGCGAGAATGATACTTGGAGGAACTTGCTGCGAGAAGGTTATTTGGAGGACCTTGCTGGGAAGCAGCATTACGAGCGGAGCGAGACGGTCGTTTGGATGAACTTGCTGCGAGCGGCCTCACGAGCGAAGCGAGAATGATATTTGGAGGACCTTGCTGTGAAGCAGCATTACGAGCGGAGCGAGAAAGTTATTTGGGTTAATTTGTTGCGAGCGGCCGTACGAGCGAAGCGAGAAGATTATTTGGATGAACTTGCTGCGATCAGCCTTACGATCTAAGCAAGAAGGTTGTTCGGATGAGGCAGCATTACGAGCGAAGTGAAAAGGTTCTTTGGATAAACTTGCTGCGAGCGGCCTTACGAGCGAAGCGAAAATGTTGTTTGGATGAGCTGCTGCGAAGGGAGAAAGTTCGGATGAATTTGCTGCGAAGAAGCATTACGAGCGGAGCGAGAAGGTTGTTTGGGCTAATTTGCTGCGAGCACCATTACGAATGAAGCGAGAAGATTATTCGGATGAACTTGCTACGAAACAGCATTACGACCGAAGCGAGAAGTTCATTCGGATGAACTTGCTGCGAAGCAGCATTAATAGCGAAGCGAAAAGGCTGTTCGGATGAATTTGCTGCGATCGGCCTTACGAGCGAAGCGAAACGGTTGTTTTGATGAATTTGCTGCGAAGTAGCATTACGAGCGAAGCGAAAAGGCTCTGATGAATTTGCTGCGAAGCAGCATTATGAGCGGAGCGACAAGGTTATTTGGATGAACCAGCCTTATGAGCGAAGCGGAAAGGCCGTTTGAATGGAGCGGAGCGAGAAGATTATTTGGTTGAACTTGCTGCGAGCACCATTACAAGCGAAGTGAAAAGGTTGTTTGGATGAACTTACTGCGAGCAGAGTTACGAGCGAAGCGAGAGTTTGTTCGTTCGCTTGTTCGTTCGTTCTATTATTGCGGTATGGGTCGTTTAGGTTCTTGGATGAATTTGCTGCGAGCACCATTACCAGCGAAGCGAAAAGACTGTTTGGATGAGTTGTTGCGAGCAGCATTACGAGCGAAGCGAGAGTTTGTTCGTTCGCTTGTTCGTTCGCTTGTTCGTTCGCTTGTTCGTTCGCTTGTTCGTTCGCTTGTTCGTTCGTTCTATTATTGCGGTATGGGTCGTTTAGGTTGCTTGGATGAGTTGCTACGAAGCAGCATTACGAACGACGCGAGAAGATTACTCGGATTAGTTGGTGCGAACTGCCTTACGAGCGAACCGAATAGGTTGTTTGGATGAACTCGCAGCATTACGAGCAAAGCGAACAGGTGAATGGCGAATGATTTTCACACAGGTGAGCTTGAATATGACCTTTTTGGGCTGGTGGTTAGTCAAAGATCATAGATTGGATTTTATGGAGAAAATAGCTGAGATTATGAATATCAGATATTTGGTGTTAATCAATGTTTATTGATTACAGTTTGCAGATGACAGATTAAAGTTTGCAGTTTGCAGTTCAGTATCACAGTTTACAGATGACAGATCAAAGTTTATTCATCACTCACACACACACTTACAAACGAGCGAAGCGAGTTTGCTCACGCACTCACACACTTACAAACCAGCGAAGCGACTTTGTTCATGCACTCACTCACTCACTCACTCATGAACGAACGAGCGAATCGAGAAGGTTGTTTGGATAAACCTGCTGCGAAGCGAGAAGATTATTCGGATGAATAAGAATCATGAAAATGACCAGAGTCGTCGAAATGACCAGAGTTGTCGAAATGATCAGAACCGTCACAATGTCGAAAACACTCAAAATGTCAAGCGAGTCATAAAGTTGAATATCGCTGCGAAGCAGCATATCGATATGTAACTCTCACGTAACTACTGATATGTTACTCTCACTCACTCACTCACTTACGCTGCGAAGCAGCATATCGATATGTAACTCTCACGTAACTACTGATATGTTACTCTCACTCACTCACTCACTTACTCACTCACTCACTCACTTACTCACTCACTCATTCACTTACTCACTCACTCACTCATTCACGCATTCACTCATTCACTCGCTTTGCTCGTTCGATCGTACTCACTCACGCACTCACTCACTCATTCACTCACTTTATTTGTTTTCACTCACTCACTAACTCCTCAATCTGATAATTGGATGAAGAGAATAAAGAAGAACAGAGTAGATGATTTACTAAATGTAGTTGATTTTAAGAGGAGAGGTTAAATTATCATCTTGAATGACATGAAATGATGAATCCCATGTCATATATTTTGACCATTTTCATCTCTTTATCAACTTGAAATCTCCTCCACTAATCAACACACTTTTCTGTACAAACTCACCCATGCACTCACGCACTCACCCACGCACTCTATCAAGTGATCTTTCTCGTCATATAATAATCTCAACCAGATATCGTCATATACCCGCATATACTTTACACACTTTTACATTCAGAATACACTAAGATGAAATCAAAAAACCAGGTGATTATCACTCGTTACACTTGCTCATGAATAATCTTGGAAATAACCTCTCTATCCACATCTCAAAACGTTAGTGCCCAGGATGAAAATCATTAGTATTAGAATGTTGAATTCAATATAAATACTATGCTAATTATTTCATATCCAACAATATCACATCATCTTGGTGTCACATTACGATCTTGCCTTACAATGTCATATCTCACGATATGATCTTTCAATCAGTGCTGGGAAGGAGTGACTAGAAAAATCACTCAAACAAGTGTAAGAAATATGACTAACAAACACAACAAATTGGTATTAGTTTCAAGAGGCTATTATGGATGTAAGAGGTATCAAGGGGTCAGGTATCAAACAAAAACTAAAATGTAGCCAATTGACGAACAAACGAGCGAACGAGCGAAGCGAGTGAGTGAGTGAGTGAGTGAGTGAGTGAGTGAGTGAGTGAGTGAGTGAGTGAGTGAGTGAGTGAGTGAGTGAGTGCGTGAGTGCGTTAGTGAGTACGATCGAACGAGCAAAGCGAGTGAATGAGTGAATGAGTGAGTGAGTGAGTGAGTAGCGACAACGCTCCAACGCTCCAAGCGAGTGAGTAGCAACCTTTCAAAGTATACCAACTAGAAATCTAAATATACAACAACCTGGTCTGTTCCCTCCAACAGTAAAACTCCAAATTAAGTAAGCACCATCACAACACACATATTTAATTAGCGAATTCATCAATTCCAATGGGATGACTTGTCACCTCTTGATCTTGTGTGGTAAAGATAACAGTAGCTTTTTGATCAGAAGTTGAACTTACGAACGAGCAAGCGAGTGAGTGAGTGAGTGAGTGAGTAGCGAAAATGAGTGAGTGAGTGAGTGGCAAACTCTTATAGTTATACAAGCAGTGAGTGGATAGTAAACTCTAATGATTGAGCAAACTCTTGTGATTTTTAAGATTCAACAATCTTTTACTATTACACTCTCTATGAATTCTATCATCTCTATGGTTCAGATTCAATAATTTGCTTTGAAAGATGGCTGTAATCGTATGTAATTCCTAAAGCTATAGTTATGGTTTGTTATTGAGAAATCACAACCAACTATTGGTTGTTCCATAAATGGTGTTTCTCTATATAAAAGTAACAAGTTTGGTGTGAGATTTGTCAGAATGAAGATTTGGTTAGTTCCATCCCATATATCACCAAACGTATAAATCACCAAAAGCACAAGTCACCAAAATCAATTAACCAGTGCTGTCGATGCAGATGTTTCTTTTTGCATTATATGGAAACTACGATCCAGTGAACGTTGTAGATGATCGTATTGTTAAGGTGTGTTTCGGTGTGAACTTGCTGTGATTTGAAGTACTAAACTGGAGAGTAGAATTGATGTTCAAATTTGTCAAAAATTACACTATAGCAATTCATGATTTCGTAATGAGCCAAGAATGTCTGAAGAAGCCAAAATTCAATCTACGTGCAAAAGTGTTGGCCTAACGTGTGGTCTTACGTCCCAGGTACTGTCTATGGTTGTGAAAAATGACAACGCTCGTTCGTGTCGCAAATCAAACCTTTAAACACCCACTCTTATTCATAAATCTTGAACACCTCTAAAGACCCGTACATGTTTGTCTCGATTAACTTTAGAAGGTGTGATCAACTGTTGAAACATTGATCCCTAGTGTCAAATGCTTATTAGACCAATTCAAAACTCTTTAGTGTTATTGCACCAGTTGATACTAAAGTTGCATAGCTTGTTGCATCGCACCAGTTGATACAAAAATCGCTTTGCTTGTTGCATCTCACCAGTTGATACTAAATCGCTTTGCTTGTTGCATCGTACCAGTTGATACTAAAGTCATTTCGCTCCTATAATCGTTTCGCTCCTAAAGTCTCTTCGCTCCTAAAATCGCTTCGCTTCTGAAAACCAAGCCTCAATGTCATCATAAGATTACTCCTCTTCAGTTCATGCAAAAGAGTCTTTATCGTGCTTTTTTTGTTTAAATTATAACACTTGATGATACAAGCAAATGTACCATGGTTATTGCAAAGAACTGCTAATGGATGAATTGAGCGTAGTCAGACTCAATTACTCGTGCATGCGAAATGAATAAATCTGGAACCACAAGGTTGGCTAGCTTGTCTACTGCATCAAATTTGATGGTCTGGCTTGTACGGTACAAGCCAGAATGAATAAATCTGGAACCACAAGGTTCGTTCGCTTTTCTGCATCAACTTTGATGGGCTGGCTTCTGCGGTACAAGATTTACTCGTGCATGCGAAATGAATAAATCTGGAACCACGCAAGGTGGTATTGTATATGAAGTTATCCTTAAAAGCACATTCCAGGCTTTAATGATGCTAAATATCCTTAAACAAAAGTATACTGACCATATGGGCTCTTTTGTATCAAGACTGAACAATCCCTATGATTATTTGGTTTCTTGGTGGATCTGTTCTTGGTGGGTCAGTTCGAGGTGGGTCGTCCATTTATTCTTCTTGACACTATTTTATTTGCAGACTTTATCAAAACTAATCCCATCATGAAAACTACAGTCCTATACTTTCCCAACGTCAAATATGTGTAGTGTATGTGTTTCAAGTAAAGAGTACAATGAATGTGGTGAAAGAAAAACATCTTGTTGCATAGTGCTGCAAATTAGCAACTGAACCAAATCGATACCCAGAATACATACACATTTACAGAGATGAAATCTCTATGGTAAATCTTGCCTCTATGGTTTGTCAAAGTTAAAAATCTCTATAGTTTGTCAAAGTTTCTATGGCTCGTACATCATGTGGATATACCCAACATCTGAATACTGAAAAACCACAATTTCACAAAAAAACAAGCACACCTACAATACACACATAATACTGGTTATCATAATAAGTGTCAACTAGAGTGACACCTCCTTGAAACACACGTGTGTAAACTATCCAGTGTGTAAATAACCATTTGTACCAAAGCGAGGGTGTAGGAAAAAAAAAATCAACAATGATTGAAATACCTGATCTAGAGGAATATGAGGAACAAATACATCTAGTTACCCGACAAATCAACCCAAACGAAGAGATAGGGTTAGCGGGGAACAGAGGATTTGAAGGGCAAAGAAATCAGGCGAATGGAGGGCATCTAGGGTATACAGTCAATGGATCATATGTTGATCCCCAATCATCTACAAATTATTTCCAATCACATCATACACCAGGTCAAACTGATCAAAAGGCTCTTGGATTGGATAACAATGGAGGTCTTGGATTGGATAAGCAAAACAATGAAGGTCTTGGATTGGATCATCTCAATATCAATTCAAATACCAAGAATGACACATCCAATAAATCACCATTGAATGCTCCATTTCAATATAACCCAAAATTCGTAAGCTCAGATGATGATTTCCCACAAAGAACACCAAAATTAACTCAGGCTAAAACCCCAGCAGAATATAGTCTTCATATTATATTCACTCAATTTGTTCGACATTCAGAAAGAAAATTAAACTTATGTTTAGAGTATCCCCTTAATGAAGAACCTCCAATAATTGAACTTCTATCAGAAGGAGCGGATTCCCAGTTTGACAAAGTCATAAGCTCATTAGGATATATTGCCAGGCGCAAACCTAAGCCAGTTATTGATAGCGTTATGTTTTGGAGAAAACTGAAGAGTGAAGTTGCACTGATGGCAGCACTTGAAGCCGAAAGAGTTTTAGAAGTTGCCAAACATTTAATTACGGATAAAAAAATGAATAATTTACCAAGAACAAATAATATACCCAATTCAAAACGAAGTTTAAGTTTAATGAGATCGAGACTGAAATCATCATCAGTTCATCAAAGAAATCAACTGGCAAGTTCAGGTCTTGGACTGACATCAACATTAGATTCCGATTCAGATCATACTTTATATGATGAACAAATTGTTCAAGCAAGAGAAACAGCAATTCAAGCAGATCGGAAATCTTTAGCTTCAATCTATATATTATGTCGTGTATTGATTGAAGTTGTTAAACAAACATCTTATATAACCATGGGACAAAACTTGCAAGTCAAGTTAGAAGATATTGTATATAATCAACTTAAAACAACCGATCCAATCACCACAAGTCAATCATTAGTTAGATCAGCCAATTGGAATTTATTTGCTGAATTAATTGGATATATGTCAGAAAAAAATTTTGTTGGAGTTAGTGATCGATTTATATCAGATTTAGAAGTTGTACCATTACAACTTAAGATTGAAGATGAACCCAAATTACATTTACTTATACATGGAATGAGATATCTTCGATTAAACAATTATCCATTAGAAAAGTTTGAAGAGAGTGCTGAATTTATTGAAAGTTTAGTTAAATTTTTTGTTAGATCTCAAAATGAAACTATTATATTTGCATATTGTGAAATTTTATCAAGTTTAGTATTACCATTAGCAAATATATTAACAGCAGAAACCAATCATCCAAATTGGGTTAATGGGATTAATCAAATGTTTTTTAAAGGATATGAAGTTTGGAATAAATCAATGAATAATATTCAAAATAATAGTTGGAGTTATTCTTTACAAGTTATGACTTCAGCATTAAGTGTTTCAAATCGGGAACTTTTTTCTGAACATTGGTTTAAACTTATTGAAGAAAATAGTATTAAACTTCGTTCTAAAACTGATATTGAAGAAAAATCAACTTATATTATATGTATTTCTCGATTAGTTTGGGTTTATATTTATCGACTACCTGATACTTTGAATAATACCATTAAAAAATTGGATAATTTATTTGGTTTATTATTTTTTAATACCAGTAAAAAAAATCAATGGATTACATCTGATGAATATTTAATTAATTCAATAGTTGAATTAATAAGAATTATTGGATTTCAACATTTAAATTATATTTTGGATAATGTTATAATTAAACTTTTAAAGATTTCATTTAATGGATATTCATTAGAAAATATTAATAGTGAACGGATAATCTTATGTGTTAAATCCTATTTATCAATATTAAATGATTATGAATTAACCAAAAAACCAGATTTCCCATTGGATGATGATGATAAAAAATTAAATCAAAAACCTGATTTTACATTTTTAGCAAAATCTATTAATAATGCAATATCTCATGATGAAATATGTCGATGTTTTAGTCAAATTTTAAAACTTTTAAGTAATGAATTTGGTTGTGAAATTTGGTTAAATGAATCTTCTTCATCTTCTTCTTCATCATCAACATCGATTGCAATAAATCAATCAAAATCACTGGCATTATCAGCTTTACATCATTTTGGTCTTGATTTTAGTAATCAAATTACAAAAGATTCAAGTTTACAATTATTTGCAACATTAATTAGTTCAATACCTTGGATAATTGATTTTGTTCAATTAACATCAAAATCATCATCACATTCATCATCATCATCATCATCATCATCATCATCATCAAATTTAATATTTTCATTTAAATCAATTATTGAATTATTAACAAAAAATTCAGTTCATTCAAACCCAAAAGTTTCTCAAGCTTCAATTGGAGCTTTAAAAAAACTTGCAATGAGAAAAAATCCAACTAATTTAATAACTACATTTGCAAGAATTGCATTTAGATTTACCGATAAACCAGGACCAGGATATGATTCCGATTATATTAATTCATTAGAATATGGAAAATTATTAAAAGTTTATGTTGATTTATTACATTGTTGGTTAAAACAATTGAATGAAAAAAAAATTATTGAAAAAGGTTTAGCACAAGATGATGAAAAAATGTCAAAAGATGTTTTAAATGATATTTATCAAGTTAAAGATGATGAATCAAATAAACGTGATGAACTTGAATGGAAAGAAGCTATTACGGTAATTGAAGAAGTTGAAGGTAATGGTCTTTATTTCTTATGTTCAAATGATTCAAAAACTAGACATTATGGGATTTCAATACTTAAATTAGTTGAACAATTTGATCTGGCTATTTATAATATTACTCATGAAACTAATGGTGATGAATTACAAACAAGAAATTCAAAATTCGTTGCAGATATTGGTACACGTTTAATTCATATATTGGAAAATTGTGAATTTATTGAACTTATTAAACCTTATCGAAAATTTCTTAGTAATCCTGAAAGAACTCGATTAACCAAATTAAAAAATAAAAATAATATATTGGTTAAATTAGCAGAATCTGATTATGGAATTGATTCAACTATTTGGTTTAGATTATATCCAAGAATCTTAGAAATATTTTTAGAAAAATGTCCAATGGCGGTTGCTTTATGTCGACTGATTGTATGTGTTAGATTGGTTCAAATGCATGAATTAGTTGTTGATTATAGTGATATTTATAAAAATTATGCAAGTTCAATATTTCTGACTATACGAACTCCTTCATCACCAAGAGAACTTTTAATTAATCAATGGATGTTATATGTGATTTTTGCTTGTTGTTCATTAACTCTGACTAATGAACAAAAAATTTCATTTCCTGATCATCATCAACAACCAACTCATGGTAGGAAAAAATCAATGCAAATGTTTATTCAACATCAAAAAATTACAAGTGCAAAATCTGTTTTCAGAATGGTTATACCTTTACTTAAATCCGATATTCAAATGGTTCGTGATGCGGTAATGACAGGTCTTAGTTGTATTAATATTAATATTTTCCGAACCTTTCTTGAAAATATCCCAAATAGTATATATGAATGGGATGTATCAATCAAGAAACGGGATTCCGGAGAAGATAGACTTCGGATTGAAATTATTCATATATTGAATAATCTTACGGAAAAATATAAAGAAAATGATCAAATTTTTAACTGTGATTGGCAAATTACAACTCTAATGAATATCATTAAAAATGTTAAAAATTTCTTATCAAATTCAACCATTCAAACTGATTTGTCTTTTCAAAGACTTCGTCGATACTTTTGTCAATTGGTTGAAACTGTTTTTGTTGGATTACAAAAACATTCCAATTTAAAATATTTCCCATTCGAAGCAAGAATCGGATGTTTCAATTATCTTAGAGAATGGTGTGGATATGATAGTATTGAATTAATGGAAGATAGATATAGTCAAATTATTAAAAGATTTGATCAAAAAAGAGAACATACATTGGCAATATTAGAAGTTGAACGGAAATTATTGGAATTTAGTACATTAAGTTGTATGTCAAAAATTTGTTCTGCTGATATTATTCAAAAATTACAACTTTCAGGTCAATCGGCTTTAATCAGTTTTGATGTTCAAGGGGTTATGCAATGGATTAAACAATTATTCTTACTGACAAATGATCGTGTTGGTGATATTGGTCGTATTGCTCTTAAGAATGTTTTATCATTAAATTTAAATAATGAAGAAATCTTTAGTGAAGTTTTAAGTCAATCTTATAAAGATCGGAATTATTTTGAAATTTTTGTTGATGTATATACTGAACAGAGTGTTAGGGATGATGATGTTGAACTTAATAATATCATTTCACTTTGTTTGTTTTTGATTGGTCATCTGCAATATACTACAAGATATTCATCCATGAAACTTTTAAAATTCATTGAAGAGACTCATTTGAAATCTTCAACTGTTGAATCCTTTGTTGAATCAGTCTTGACTCAAACTTCCACCGTTTATAAAAAAGCTTTGTTTAATGTATCAAGACATTGGGATTCTTTGGATTCTCCTTCAAGTGCTACTCGTATAAGTTATATGTGCAGGTATTTTAATTTGGTTGATAAATCTCAGCAACATGATGTATTGTCATGTCTTTTGCCATGGATTCAAAATTTTGTTTTACTTGAAGATGAAGCTTCAACTATGGTACTTAACAATTTATTTGAAATAACAGTCCAATATGATGATGATTCAGTCCTTGAAGCTTTATGGATAGCATTAGGTAACACACCATCAAATTATGATCGAATTATTAATTTTGTATTTGAAACATGTTTACAACGAAAGAATTCGATATTTGTTAATTATCTGAGGAAAATCATCGACTACTTGGCCCTTCATGATCCTATTTATGTGATTGATTTTTTGGTTTTAAACTTAGAACCTAAATCAATGGTTCCAAGAAACTCTCAATTACAAAGCCCATTACATGAACAAAATGAAATGTTTGAATCAACCCAATATAATCTTCCTTATATTGCCAATTTATCCGAAACAGTCAAGTCAACTGAAAAAGATTCAGCCTTTTCATTAGGTCAATTATCCGTTGTTTTTCTTGTTGATTTATTTACAGTACGTAATGATCGAATGTTAAAACATGCTCCTTTGTTCCTTCATGTTTCATTCCTGTTACTCGATCATTATTTACCAATTGTTCAAGAACAAGCATGTAAACTTTTGATTCAACTCATTCATTTTCTTGCACCAACCGAAACCAAATCAAATGAAACAATTGAAAATCTTCGTAAAAGAGATAACGTTAAATATCTTTGGGTTTATGATGATCTTAACAAAGGTGCAAGAACTCCTCAGAATATGGATTCTTTAACTCGTACTATATTGGAAATCTTTAAAGAAATTGCTCCAAACTTACAAGATGATTGGTCAAGGGTGTCTCTTCAATGGGCAACTACATGTGCTGTGAGACATATTGCATGTCGGTCCTTTCAAATTTTCCGGAGCTTGCTTTCATTTTTGGATCAAGGAATGCTTAAAGATATGCTTCACCGGTTATCCAACACCATATCCGACGAAACTCAAGATATTCAAGGTTTCGCAATGCAAATTCTTATGACGTTGAATGCAATAACCGCGGAACTTAATCTGGATAAATTAATAGATTTCCCTCAACTTTTCTGGTCATCGGTGGCATGTCTCTCTACAATCCATGAACAAGAATTTATTGAAGTTTTACTGACACTTTCCAAATTTGTATCCAAAATCGACTTGGATGCACCCGATACCGTGTCATGTTTGATATCAACGTTCCCACCCAAATGGGAAGGTAAATTCGAAGGGCTTCAAAAAGTGGTTCTCGTTGGTTTAAGATCACAGAATTCATGGGATATCACTCATAAATTCTTGGATAAATTAAATACTTTAAAAGATAGTGAAATCATTGGTATGGGACCTCTGAGAATCGTGATGTCATTAATATCCAACATGCCTCGATTCCTTCATGCTATGGAAAATAAAATCATCTCCACCGAAGTTCATGATGCTGCTTTACTGTTGAGTAAATTATGTGATTTATGTGAATATCAACTGTTATCACGTATATTGGTTTCACTTTCAAAAAATCGATTTAGATCAAAAAATGATTTTTTAACTCAAACTATTCAAAATATCAAAATACTCTTCTTCCCTGAATTTGAAATTGAAATCTTGGTTCTTTTATTGGGGATTTTATCAAATAAAATCTCATGGATAAAAATCGAAACTTTAAACCTTTTAAAACAAATATTCCCATTAGTGAATTTACAAAGAAAAGAATTAATTGGACTTGGAGCTGACTTAATCTCACCTTTATTACTTTTACTCTTAACAGATTATGCAGAACTTGCATTAGAAGTATTGGATGAAGCTTCATTAATGTCTGGATCTCAAATTGATAAAGATATTTTAAGAATGAGTTTAGGTAATCAACATATGAAGAAAGGTTATGAAAAAACACCAACATTATTTGGAATACCTGATGAAAATGGTTGGTCAATTCCAATGCCTGAAATTACAGCTTCTTATACTAGAAATAATATTCATGCTGTTTTTTCAACATGTGTAACACCAATAGCTGAACAAGAAAGAGTTCAAGAAATTCAATTTCATATGGAAGATTATCATATGAATCATAATCCTCAAAATCATCAAACTGGTACAAATCAAGATGCTATATCAGTTCTGGTTGATGATCATGATGCATCTTTAAGTAATGTTTGGGCTGCATTAGATGATTTTGATTCATTTTTAAATAAAGATGATAGTGATCCTCAAAAAAATTTAATTCCAAGTCACTTACATAGTGCTCTGGTTGACACTGCAAATTCAACTGATACGATGATTATGGATTCAACTCCTCTGATGTATGATAAAAAAGCTTCGGTTATCTTAAATCGAAGTTTAGCAAGAACTCAAAGTAATACTTCTTTCAAAAGTAGTTTGGTTGATGTGGTTATGTTTCCTGCAAATCCAACTTCACCAGTTACTCAAAAAAGGTCATACTTGCCATTCAGAAATAGTAGGCAAGTTAAAAAATATGACATGGATTCGGATATTCTGGCTTCTCCAATTAGTCCATTTAAGGTTAATTCAAGTCCAAATTATACAGGAAGTCCAAATTTCTCGAGTTCGGATTTGAATTTAGATAATCGATTTGAAATTTTGGGCAAGAAGAAGGGTAAAGGTGCACGATCAAGTAATCATGAGAGGTAGGAGAGTTTGTTTTGCAACATATTATTGCGGTATGGGTTGGTTAGTTTCACAAAGGAGGGTAATATGGTAATATTATGGTGTTATGGTGTTATGGTGTTATGGTGTTATGGTATTATTATGGTGTTATGGTATTATTATGGTTTTATTATGGAGTACTATGGTTGTATTATGGAGTACTATGGTTGTATTATGGTATTATTATGGTTGTACTATGGTTGTATTATGGTTGTATAATGGTATTATTATGGTATTATTATGTTTGTATTATGATTGTATTATGGTATTATTATGGTATTATTATGTTTGTATTATGATTGTATTATGGTATTATTATGGTATTATTATGGTTGTATTATGGTGATGATTCCATCGAAAATAAATATATACCGTGATTTGATAGTAGAATCAGCTAAAGATGAGTGTTGATAGCAGGTAAAGATCGTAATGGGACTGTCCGTGAATACCCAATTAACCAGTTGCTGGCTCTAGCTGCTTGGATTTTTTTAAAAATGGGTGCAAATGGATGCAGAGTTATGAAACAGTCACTGACAAAATGTGACTTGAATTTGACACTTTATGTTTCTGAATGAGACTCACCACAAACGAGCGAAGCGAGTTTGTTCTTACTTACCAAAAACAAGCGAAGCGAGTTTGTTCTTACGTACCAAAAACAAGCGAAGCGAGTTTGTTCTCACGAACGAACGAACGAACGAACGAACTCGCTTCGCTCGTTGTTGCGATAAAGTGTCTGATCGCTAGAAGGCTCAAGCAGTGCTGATTGTTGATTTTGGTAGAGTATGTAAAGATTTTTCTTAAGGATGGTTTTATTGTACGTTCAGGTCAAAAGTCAGATGATCAATGTGAATACCATTTGAGCTAGAAAATGCATGAAATGATCATACTAAATTGGTGAGAGAGTGCGACTGATTGGTTTTAATTCACCAGTGATGATAGCTAGTGATAACGAGCAGTTCATAATAGTACCTGACAATGAACAGTAACTGATAGCAAACAGTACCTAACAATGAACAGTAACTGATAGCAAACAGTACCTAACATCACAGTAACTAAATTAACCAAACGAGAAACCATACATTGTTCCCAAATATACAACATTAGTGTATACTGAATCTCCAAAGACCAAGAATAGAAATCATAAAAGTTGCGAACAAATGAGCGAAGCGAATTTGTGAGTGACTTAGTTAGTGAGTACTCTGACTGACTTTAGTGACCGACTGAGTGAGTGACTTGGCAAGTTGAAAATTCACAAAATTCACTCATTCACTCACTCACAAACGAGCGAAGCAAGTTTGTCGAATCAATGAGTGTGTCACTACCTCACTCACTCAATCATTCGTTTCGCTTGTTCAATCAGAAGAATTCGCTACTCACTCAATCAGAAGAATTCGCTACTCACTCAAAGTGCTACTCACTCACTCAAAGTGCTACTCACTCACTCAATCACTCAATCACTCAATCAGAAGAATTCGCTACTCACTCACTCAAAGTTTGCTAATCAATCACTCACTCACTCACGAACTCATTCACTCGCTTCGCTCGTTCTAACTCACGAACTCACTCACGAACTCGCTTCGCATCAAACACAAATGGTGTTGGCTCATCTAGACAGCCGGACGGTGGCCAATAAAGTCGGAACCCGTTAAGAAGATCTTTTCTATAAAGTTCTTCTACATTTAATAAAAGTGTATATAAAAAAGTGGGTAAGTGGTGTTTAAGTGATATTGAATACTAATGAATAATAAGTGTATCAATATTAATAAATGAATACGTCGAGCTCGAACATGAACACGAACATGAACATGAACGCGAACTCGAACACGAACACGAACTCGAACTCGAACTCGAACATGAACACGAACATGAACATGAACACGAACTCGAACTCGAACTCGAACACGAACACGAATACGAATTCTCACAAACTCACTCACTCGGTCATTGCACTTTGAAATAGATCACTTTATATATAGAAGCCATCACAAACAAATCATTCACTTTGCCCTTAATTCAACTTTTCATAACCTACATACAATTCGCTACTCACCCACTCGTTTGTTCCGTTGGCTGCGAAAACTGCGTTTGTGAATACAAAAATTAGCTTGGGTATATTGTACACCTTTACATTGTAGCCCCTACACAACGTTCAGTTCGAGCAAACCTGTTTGGCTAGATGAACAAACGAGCGAAGCGAGTTTGTCAGTGAGAACAAACGAGCGAAGCGAGTTTGTCAGTGAGTGGGTAGTTTGCGACCGATTGTGCGAGTGAGTGAGTGAATGAGAACAAACGAGCGAAGCGAGTTTGTCAGTGAGTGGGTGAGTTCACGACCGGTTGTGCGAGTGACTGAGTGTGTTCGTGAGTGTGTTCGTGAGTGACGAATTCCTTGGATCAATGTATTGAGATCATATAATAGCGATCTGGAGATTATATGAATATCATTGTAATCTGTATAGATCAATAGCCTTGAAATCAATTACATTTACATCATATCAATATCATTGAAATCAATAGCAGATTGTATAAATTCGCAACTCACTCACTAACTCACGAACTCACGAACTCGAGTATATGCTAGTTTTGATAGTCAGGTAAAGATGTGTATATGCTAGTTTTGATAGTGCATGAGTGAGTGATATCACAAATGAAAATTCATTCATATAATCCATATTAGTCTATTGGTCTATTGGTCTATTGGTCTATTGGTCTATTAGGTCTATTATTTTATTGGTCTATGCCATACGAAATTAGTAAATTTTTTCAGAGTAACGAGGGACTTGGGACTTGGGACTTGGGACTTGGGACTTGGGACTTGGGACTTGGGACTTGGGACTTGGGACTTGGGACTAAAGAAAGTCAAAGTCCAGAGTTGTAAAAGAAACTTGATCTGGACTTTTATCATATCTTCTTCTTGATACAATAAAGCTTGCTCTCTTTTAAAAAGTCTCCTTCGTATGGGATATGTGGATAATTGTCTAGAATAAAGCCGCAGGTCCTGAAAGAGCAACCTGTGTTAGGTGCTTTTTAGTAGAATCACATGCTTGGATATACTTTGTAATGCTACGTAGTTTACTAGTATTATGATTGGCTGATTATAACCAAATACCCAATAGGTAAGGTAACTTTCACCAAGCCAATACAGAAAGGTAGATCGAACGAGCGAACGAACGAACGAACGAGCGAACGAACGAGTGAACGAACGAGTGAACGAGCGAAGCGAGTGAGTGAGTGAGTGAGTGAGTGAGTGAGTGAGTGAGTGAGTGAGTAGCGAATTTTTTTGAGTGTGTGAACGAGAGAAGCGAGTGAGTGAGTACGAGTAGGTGAGTGGGTGAGTGAGTGTGTAAGTGAGAGTGAGTGAGTGAGTGAGAGTGCGTGAGTGAGTGAGTGAGTGAGTACGTTCACTCGTTGGTTCGTTCGCTCGTTCGCTTCGCTCGTTCGCTCGTTCGCTCATTCGCTCGTTCATTCGTTCGCTTCGTTCGTTCGTTCGTTCCACTCGTTCGTTCGCTTCGTGAGTTCGTTCGTTCCACTCGTTCGCACATTCGCACATTCGCTCGTTCTTTCGTGATTTCGTGTATTCGTGTATTCGTGAGTAGCAAATAAAGTGACTGAAGAGGACGATTCGCAGATATTATTTTCGCAGCCAATGCTATGAGTGAGTGAGTGAGTGAGTGAGTGAGTGAGTGTGAACTCGTTCGCTTGTTCGTTCAATGTACGCTTATAGTACTGCTTCGAATATACTATTGACAAGTATTCTACTAAAAGATAGTTTTAAAGTTGGTAATCCTGCTCCATTCCGGTCTGATTGAGATCTTATTTGCTAAGGAGAGAACGAGCGAACGAGAACGAGCGAGCGAGCGAAGAGAGTGAGTGTGAGTGAATGATTGCGTGAGTGCGTTAGTGTGAGTGCGTAAGTGTGAGTGAATGTGAGTGTGAGTGAATGCGAGTGTGAGTGAATGCGAGTGTAAGTGAATGCGAGTGTGAGTGAATGCGAGTGTGAAGGTGACTGAGTGATTGAGTGCGTGCAAGTGTGAAGGTGACTGAATGAGCTCGTGCAAGTGTGAAGGTGACTGAATGAGTTCGTGCAAGTGTAAAGGTGACTGAATGAGTTCGTGCGAGAAAAGTCGGATCCAAACTATAAAGACCGCCCAAAATGTCTATGGATTATCCTATGGTATGAATTCGAAAGTTATTGTATAATCTATAAGTGATATTATCTCTATAAGCTGTATAATCTCCAAGTGAGAATTATCAAATGTTTGTTTAATATTTGTAGCACTGCTCCGTGGCACTACTCGGTCAGTTTAAACACCATGTACAATAAAGTCTTTCTTCGTAACCATCTAGTATTCTGTAATTATGAACACGGAGCGGTCACCATGGAGTAGCGAATTGGGCTGCTCAATAGAAAGTTCATAAAAGATATCAAGCGAACGAATGAGCGAACGAATGAGCGAACGAATGAGCGAACGAACGAGCGAACGAATGAGCGAACGAACGAGCGAACGAATGAGCTAACGAACGAACGAACGAACGAATGAGCTTACGGAAATTAAACAACATATGGTTATTTTATTAGTCTATACATTTAGTAAAATAGCTCTCATACATATGTATCATCAGTATGAGAGCTATCCCATTCTGGATACTTTGGTAGCTTCCCAAAGAGGTGTTTGATCTATGGTGAACACGAGAGAACGAAAGCGAGTGAGTGAATGAGTGAGTTATTAAGTGAGAACGAACAAAGTGAGTGACTTCTTGAGTGACTTCTTGGGTGACTTCTTGAGTGACTTCTTGAGTGACTTCTTGGGTGACTTCTTAGTGACTTTGAAGAAAAATAACAATCAAATTACTCATATCACCACAAGTTGTTTGAGTATAATCTAAAGAATTTACAGTTGTTAAATTTGGACTTATAAAGTAATTTTACTCAATTGAACATTGAGAGTGAACGCATATCGAGTGAATTGATTGGAATATACAACACTCAAGCATTCAAACACTTGAACCTCAAAATATGACATTGCCTTTAAAAATAATCACTTGAACATCTCTGCACTCAATTATATTATAAAGAGTTGGCGTATTAGAATACGTATTTAGAATACGTATTTGGTATTATGTATGTCGATTGGTGAACCTTTGAAGTTTATGTGCTGGTATACAGTGAATAGTTTGAATTGCTTTTTGTATTGGGTCTGTTGGGAACAACCATTTGATAATTCTCACTTGGAGATCATACGCTTATAGAGATGATATAGCTTATAGAGGGAATATAGCTACAGATTATAGAGATCATATAGCTTTTAGATCATATTGAAATTATAACGACAAGTATCGAATTCATAACATAGGATAGGAAACAGGCCTTGCGGGAGGTGGAGGTTAGTTTCGAGTTTACACTCGCACGATTTATTCACAGACTGACGAACGAACGAACGAACGAACGAACGAACGAACTCACACTCAAGCTCTCACTCACCCACTCACTCACGAACTCGCTCAGCTCGTTCGCTCGTTCACTTGAGGTGCACTATGTTACGTGGGCTAGCCTAAAAGTTTCGCACTCACGAACTCACCCACTCACCCACTCACGAACTCACCCACTCACCCACTCACTCACTCACTCGCTTCGCTCGCTCGTTCCTTCGCTCTTTCAGCACTCTTTATTGATAAATGGCACTCTGGTGATAGTGTTTCAATGACACTCTCGTACTGTTATTACAATGCCAGACTGTTCACAAGTTATTGCCTGTTCTGTTTGCTCTTGCCTTAGATTATAGTGCTCGTTAGTGAGATTGTTATATAAATCATCGTATATTTGGATATATTAGTATCAAAATCACCAAATAATACAGTTTCGAGAGATATGTTAAGATGACAAATGATGAGGACAAAGATACGATGGATATACAAAGTGGGATATAATCGAACGAGCCAAACGAGCCAAACTCACGAGCGAAGCGAGAGAGTTTGACCAAGCTAGTGAGTTTGGTCAAATTTATTCGTTTCGCTTAAGCTCACGAGGGAAGCGAGAGAGCATAACGAGCGAAGCGAGTTATGTGAGTTATGTGAGTTATGTGAGTTCTGTGAGATGTAGTTGGTCGAACGTACGCTACTCACGAGCGAAGCGAGAGAGTTGGTCAAACTTATTCCATCGCTCAAACTGACTACTCGGTCAAACTTATGCTTATTCAAACTCACTCGCTTCGCTCAAACTCATTTGTTCGGTCAAATTTACGCTTGGTCAAACTTACTCGTTCGCTCAAACTGACTCGCTCGGTCAAACTTACGCTTAGTCAAACATATAGTCAGCTAAAGATGTTCACGAACGAACTCATTTCGCTTATTCATCACTCAATCACTCACGAACTCAATCACTCACGAACTCACTCACGAGCTCACGAACTCACGAACTCACGAACTCGCTTCGCTCGTTCGTTCGTTCGTTCGTTCGTTCGTTCGTTCCCTCGTTCGTTCGCACCGATCTTTATTATTCGTGCCATAACTATTGTAGTTTATTGTCAAGTTACCACCCCTATTGTTTCTTGGTGACGCCTGGGGTGTAATCGGAGTCAATTCCAATATCGAGTCAAAAATTAGTGGATTGGTCTGAGGTATAGCACATTGAAGTTTCTGATAAAAAATTTTCACTTGGGGATGTAATTGATATTGATGATGCTAATGTGTTGTTGGATTCTTACAGACTCGACAATCGTAGGTGATAGTAAATAATAGACATACCCAATAGACAATAAAAATCACACAATAGCTGATGAATTGGAAACCTTATTTTACATACAAGGAGGCGTAAGAATAGAGGTTTAAAGTATCAAACTGTTTGAATGTGATCTGATTTGGCCTTGATCATTTGATCATTTGATTGGTTGATAGTGAGGTGCCTTGAAATATCGTCTTAGTTATCAGTCCCTCTTGTAAGTATCAACCACTAAGCTTATGCTTGTGCAACCAACAAAACCACCCGCGTCCTCGCTTATATGAATTCTTCCGATTTTGTGATATTTTTCAACCATATATAGAAGGGAAAGAATCCAGTAGGGCAGATGAAAAACGCGTCTATACTTTTCAGAAGAGCCATGAGTCAAGTTCAAAAAGAGATTGCTGTTGAAGGTACCTTGAAGGTTTTCCGTCGTTCAGAAAAGGCCATTTTGCCAGTGAAAGGTTCCAAATGGGCTGCTGGGTATGACATTTACTGTTCTGCTGGAGGTGTTATCCCAGCTCATGGACAAGGGTTACTTGATACCGATTTGACTTTTATTGTTCCACATGGTACTTATGGAAGAATCGCCCCAAGATCAGGTCTTGCTGTCAAACACGGTATTCTGACTGGTGCTGGTGTGGTTGATGCTGACTACAGAGGTGAAGTTAAGGTTTTGCTTTTTAACCACTCTGACAAAGATTTTCATGTTGAAGCTGGTGATAGAGTTGCCCAATTGGTTTTGGAGAGAATTGTGAATGCTGACTGTGTTGAAATCAGTGCTGAAGAGCTTGATGTCACTGAAAGAGGTGAAGGACGTTTTGGTAGTACTGGTGTGAAGCAGCTTTAAAATAGTACAGACATAAAGATAGTGCTGTGTTGTATCCGATAGGATGGTTTGGGTTGGAAATGTGTATTTTATGACTCCATAACAATTGTGTATCATGAAATTCAATAGAAACGTTAATAGTTTAATATTCAAATATACGTTTGCTGGTTTACGAATAAAAGATCAAGTGTACAATTGCTGCGTTAACAAAGAACAAAGATGGGAACAGAACAAAGATGGGAACAGAGTATAGATGTTCAATTTTTTGCAACCAGTCTTTTCAATATACTGCAGTGGCTTTCGCACTCAAAAGGTATCATTGAGTGGGAATGGCAAATGGCTGATGATACACACACACAGGATTTTAGCTTGTAAGAGATACCCTGAAGATTCAATTGTAATACATGACAAAGATTTGAATGTAGTATTTGAAAGGTGGTTATTAATAAGGCTCATAAAATGATACTGCGAAGCATACTGTGAAGCATACTGTGAAGCATACTGTGAAGCATACTGTGAAGCATACTGCGAAGCAGAATTGGTAGCATAGCTATACTGGAATACCATATAATGCGATACTTTATAGAGGTTAGTTCCATTCACTCACTCGTAGTACAATTTACCTTATACCTGAGTTCAAAATATTGTAGTGTTGGGTCACTCAAGGAATTTGCTACTCACTCACCAACTTTCACCTACTCACCACATACTTGCACTCGCACTGGACTCCACATACTTGGACTCGCACTTGAACTCGACTCGCACTCGCACTTAGACTCGCACTCGCACTCGACTCACCCACACACTTGGACTCGCACTTGAACTCGACTCACCCACACACTTGCACTCGCACTCGACTCACACTCACTCACCCACACTCACCCACACTCGACTCTCACTCACCGGATTAAACGATGCCAGATCAGTATGACATACCAAAAATCCTCTTCTTGTAAAGATCAGAATGATACACCGAATATCCTTTTCTTGTAATGATCAGAATTACACACCGAAAATCCGTTTCTATGTAAAGATTATTAAGGAATGCTATAGCTGGATTGGAATTTACTCAAAAACTCACTAATTAGTTGGTCTCATTCTGTGGTCTCACTCACTCACTCACTCACTCACTCACTCACTCACTCACTCGCTTCGCTCGTTCGTTCGTTCGCTCGTTCGCAAGAGCAAACTGAAAAACAAAATTTTATCAAGATGCCTCCAAAGAACAAACCTCAGATCTCGGACAAGAACAAAGCCAAAGCCAAGGCTAAAGCTGTTGATGATAAAGTCTTCGGTCTTAAGAACAAGAACAAATCCAAAAAGGTTCAAGGTCAGATTGAACAAATGAAGGCTGGAGCAGACGGAGGGATGCAAAAGAGAAAAGAAGCAGAAGCCAAAGCTCGTGCAGCAGAAAAGAAAGCAGCTGAAGATGCAAAGAAGGAAACTGCAGCATTATTTGGAATTGTTCAACCTAAAGTACCATTTGGAGTTGATCCTAAATCGATTCTTTGTGAATTCTTTAAGAAAGGAGTATGTTCAAAAGGTATTAAATGTAAGTTCTCACACGATATAAATATCGGACGTAAGGACTTGAAAAAGGATTTATACACAGATGCTAGAGATGAAAAGGAACAAGATACTATGGACAATTGGGATGAAGAAAAGTTAAGAGATGTCATCTTATCCAAGCATGGGAACCTTAAAACTACAACCGATATTGTATGTAAGCATTTCATCGAAGCTGTTGAAAACTCAAAGTATGGTTGGTTCTGGGTTTGTCCTAACGGTGGTAATGAATGTAAATATAAGCACTCCTTACCAGCTGGGTTTGTGTTGAAGACAAAGGAGCAAAAGAGATTGGAGAAGTTGGCTGCTGATCAAGCACCAAAGATTACTTTGGAAGATTTCATTGAATTAGAAAGAGGTAAATTGGATAAATCAAAATTCACTCCAATTACCATCGAATCTTTCAATGTATGGAAGACAAAGACTGTTGAAAAGAAGGAACAAGAAGCCCAAGAGGCTCAAAAGAAGAATGGAAAGCGTGCTTTGACTGGTAAAGAAGTTATATTGAATAAGTTTTCTGACAAGTATTACACAGAAGAGGATGATGACTCGGGTGATTCTTGGGATTTGTCTCAATTTAAGAAGGATTTACCTACTGATGAGAATATTAAGGATTATGGTGATGGTTCAAATACTATGCTGTTTTATCAAGCTGAAATTACCAGTGGTGGTGCATAATACTGGATAGTTTATGGTTCATAATTTACTGTGGTACTAGTAGTATTGCACACACATACATACACGCATATATATAGGTGCTTATAGAGATGTCCAGGAAGCGTGTTGGACTGCATCGAAAAGTGCCGTGGGAGAAGAATAAACTGATGGGTAGTACTGGTATTGTTGAGAAGACCGAATGTAATGCTTGCTAGAGATAGTGGGTATAAGGACGATTTTGAGTTAGACGTGTATAGCGAGCGAACGAACGAGCGAACGAACGAGCGAACGAACGAGCGAACGAACGAGCGAACGAGCGAACGAACGAGCGAAGCGAGTGAGTGAGTGAGTAAGTGAGTGAGTGAGTGAGTGAGTGAGTAAGTGAGTAAGTGAGTGAGTGAGTAAGTGAGTAAGTGAGTTAGTAAGTGAGTGTGTAAGTGAGTGTGTGCGAGTGTGTGTGTATGTGCGAGTGTTAGTGCGTGAGTGACTGAGTATGTGTGTGTGCTTGAGTGCGTGAGTGACAGACTCATTATTCGACATCCTCGCGAGTGAGTGATTGAGTGAGTGAGTGAGTGAGTGAGTGAGTGAGTGAGTGAGTGAGTGAGTGAGTGAGTGAGTGAATGTGCCGCGAGTGAGTCGTGAGTAGCATATTTACAAGTATTTGCTTCTCACGAACGAACGAACTCGGAATTGACTACTCACGAACGAACGAATTCACTCACGAACGAACGAACGAACTCGCTTCGCTCGTTCGTTCGCTGTGAGGTACTTTTTTGAGTAGGTTAGTGACGGTATTTGAGCTCCCTGATATGAATCCAGTAATTTGGCACATATTGTACAGGACTATTGAGGCAATTTAAAAATCAAGACTTCAAGAGCATTAACGAACAAACGAACAAAAGAACAAAAGAGTGTACTCCCTCACAATTCCCTCACTCACTCCGAACGCTTCGCTCGTTTGAGTGAGTTCGTGAGTGACAGACTCCTTATTCGACATACTCGCTTCGCTCGGTGTTAATGTACACCTATAATGATAATGCATACTAAATGACATCCATACCCTAACAAATGGCTATACATATCACTCGCAAATCTTTGAAAAAAGGCTTAGTTTCTATATCTCAGAAACATCTCCAAGTCTTCTCAATTTTCGCTTTCGGAATTTAAGAACAAGTGATGAGTATACTCTGATTTTCCAAACTGCTTATACCCGCTAGGTTTACATTACCAGCTTGCGATATCATTTATTAGCTATACAGGTAGTATGATATATAACGTATTGGCTGTACACGTATATCACCTATTAGCTGTACACGTACCAGCTTGTAATATCACTTATTGGCTGCCAGCGAGTCCACCTTGGCCGAATTTACAGCTAAGACTCGCACTCACTCACACACTCACTCACTCGCTTCACTCAGGCTAAAGCAAAGGAGAATGTTGAAGCTACAAAATCTGGAGCTGATTTAAAAGATGTCAAGAAGAAGAAGAAGAAGACGACGACATGATGATGATGAAGCAAATATATGTCTTTGGTTTAATCGTAGATTATTCATTTATATTCTGTATATGCTAAAAAAACCATCTGGTGGCTTTTAATGAAACAAGGTGACGAGTAAAGAAGGTGACAATTGTCCAGTACGCAACAAGGGCAATTGTCCTATACGAAACAAAGTACAATTGTCCTATACGAAACAAGGTACAATTGTCCAGTACGCAACAAGGTGCAATTGTCCAGTACGCAACAAGGTGCAATTGTCCTATACGAAACAAGGTACAATTGTCCTATACGAAAAAAGGTTTACTATGTCGCTTCGCTCCAATGCTGCTTTGCAGCAACATTCTCTCGTTCGCTTGTTCTAAGACTAGTGCGTGACTTCGTGAGTCTTTCGCAGTCTTTTCGCAGCCATTTCACAGCCATTTCACAGCCATTTCACAGCCATTTCGCAGCCATTTCGCAGCCATTTCACAGCCATTTCACAGCCATTTCACAGCCATTCAGGTTGGCTTCCAAAAAGTATCATCTACACAGCCGAACCCACTTGACTATCATATGGTTAGTATATCCCAAAAAGTTCTATCAAATGTAACAAACCCCCTAGTCACTTTGATTCAGACTAGCCATCCTGGATATTGCTGTTGCTCCAAAACAGGACTGGGCTTTTGCGTTCATTCTGTTCTTTTAACCTTTGGTGATGATCTTAATGACTAATTGTATTATTCAATAAACTTTATTTGTTGTTTAGTCAAAGTACCTACGCATTAGACGAGCTTCACAAGTTACCACTATGAGACAACTATATAAGCTATATCCATACATAGTTGCTATATAAAGAGGGGCCTAGCCCGTGCATCGCCTTTGGCGATGATAAGTATATTAAGTTATTAGTGTTGTTAAACCAATAAACATTAGTCAAGTTCGTATCAGACATTAAGTTAGGAAACATAACAATGATTGTGAAAATATGAAAATACATGTATATGACAATAGTATTGCTAGACCCTTATTCGACATACTCGAGTGAGTGCGTGAGTGAGATACTCCTTATTCGACATACTCGTTTGAGTGAGTGCGTGAGTGAGATACTCCTAATTGGATATACTCGCTTCGCAAGTGAGTGCGTGAGTGACATACTCCGAATTGGACATACTCGCTTCGCAAGTGAGTGCGTGAGTGACAGACTCCTTATTGGATATACTCGCTTCGCAAGTGAGTGCGTGAGTGACAGACTCCGAATTGGATATACTCGTTTGAGTGAGTGCGTGAGTGAGATACTCCTTATTGGATAAACTCGCTTCGCAAGTGAGTGCGTGAGTGACAGACTCCTCATTGGATATACTCGCTTCGCACGTTTGAGTGAGTGCGTGAGGGACAGACTCCTTGTTCGACAAACTCGCTTCGCTCGTTTGAGTGAGTGCGTGAGGGACAGACTCTTTATTCGACAAGTAACGCCATGTTCACTTGGTTTGGCATTCAAGAAATTGCAGTGTCGGAGAGTAGGATGATGCGATAGCTGTTTGGTAATTTGTGATGAACCTCTAAAGACCTGTACTGCAGTAATGGAACTCACTCAATCAATCACTCACTCAATCAATCACTCAATCACTCAATCACTCAATCACTCAATCACTCAATCACTCAATCACTCAATCACACATTCACTCATTCGCATTCACTCACGTACTCAATCACTCAATCACACATTCACTCATTCGCATTCACTCACGTACTCACTCACTCGCTACGCTCGTTCGTTCGTTCGCTCGTTCGTTGTTCGTCGTTCGCACGCTTCGTTTGAATATAATACTCAGCAAGATTAACCTTTTCCATCCATAAAAACACTCTCTTTATGATCAATCAGCGATATATACCTTTGAAACCTAGTCATTTAATATAATATGAATATTCCGCTGCTCACACTTCCAAATCAAAATTCGCAACTAACTCACTCACTCTCTCTTTGTTCGCAACTAACTCAATCACTCAATCACTCAATCACTCACTCACTCGCTTCGCTCGTTCGCTCGTTCGCTCGTTCGCTCGTTCGCTCGTTCGCTGAGCATGTATGGTTAGCCTTTTTAGTCCAAAAAATACAAGTCATTCTTCAGGTAAACTATGGGGAATAATAGCCCACCTGTTTCCTCATCTCCAATCTACAAGAATGGCTTTTGGGCGTTCGGGCTGTTCTAATTTGGTACGTTAGCTTTTATATGGAAACAGAGTATCGGCCTGAATATGGGCGTGAGTATCCGACACTAGTGAGTGACAATAAAAACTGAAGAGTTTATAGTAATCCAACGTATTGTTATATCTCCATTCCACTACGCAATTGTTCTTTCCCGAATCACATGGTTAAATTAATGAAACTATGTATGAATTACGTGATATTTCTGGCTTTTTTGTCCATTTTTCATCTGATGTACTTGGTATTAATGGCACGACACAGTAAATCTGGCCTTGAATGTGCTATTTCTATGTCATTCATTTATAGCTCATTTTCGTACAATTTGGCATCTCCATATAGAAGAGTGCCAATCCTCTGACCTTCTAATGAACTTGGTCCTGCCCCTCTTCCGTCACATAATAGTGAGTGCGTGAGTGACAGACTCCTTATTCGACATACTCGCTTCGCTCGTTTGAGTGGGTGCGTGAGTGACATACTCCTAATCGGATATACTCGCTTCGCTCGTTTGAGTGAGTGCGTGAGTGACATACTCCTAATTGGACACACTCGCTTCGCTCGTTTGAGTGAGTGCGTGAGGGACAGACTCCTTATTCGGCAAACTCGCTTCGCTCGTTTGAGTGAGTGCGTGAGTGACATACTCCTTGATTCGACACACTCGCTTCGCTCGTTTGAGTGAGTGCGTGAGGGACATATTCTTAATGACGCCAAATGGATAAGAAGAAGATGTAATAATAAGATGTAATAATAAGATATAGTAGTAAGATATACGATATAAGAATAAGATATAAGAATAAGATATAAGAATAAGATAAGAATTTCTTACTCACTCACTCACTCACGCACTCACTCACTCACTCGCTTCGCTCGTTCGTTCGTATTCGACATACTCGCTTCACTCGTTTATGTGAGTGCATGAGTGACAGACTCCTTATTCGACAAACTCGCTTCGCTCGTTTGAGTAAGTGCGTGAGGAACAGACTCCTTATTCGACAAACTCGCTTCGCTCGTTTATTTCTCATCTATTCGCTTCCCTTACTCGCTCAGTGCTCACTATCAGAAAGCTTTCAAGTGAAAACTACAAACCAACAATTACATGTTATTCCAACAGTTGAAGAATATCTCATAATATGTACTGAATTCAATTATAGAGGAATTTACCATTCACTAACTCACGCACTCAACTCACAATTTCGCCCACTCAACTCAACTCACCCACTCAAATCACAATTTCACCCACTCAACTCAACTCACCCAATCAACTCACTAACTCACTAACTCACTAACTCGCCCACTCAACTCACAAACTCGCTTCGCTCGTTTGTGAGGATACTTTTTTCCAAAAGCTTCCCCGCCTCTATAAAAAACTCCTCGTCATCATCACGGAAAATCCGAATCACAGTATCAACCCCCTCAAGTTGCCTCACGGCATCAACCACTCTGTCAATCCATTCTATACCCTTTGTATCCATTTCTCGTAACTCAGCATATTCATCCGTTTGTAAAAATTCTCTCAAATTTGCATATTCTAAAGTCTTTGATTGATTTTTGGATATAAAAGAAGAGGTATCAATTACAAGTTCACCTATAACAGGTTGAACTTTAACAGGTTGACCTTTAACAGGTTGACCTCTTAAATTTTCTGGTTTTTTAGGAACCAATGGTGGAGGTAATTTAACTTTTGAATTCAAGTCAATCAGATTAGTTTTAGATATTGATCTCCTATTCAATTTGACTATACGAGTAATATGATTCAAAATATTTTCGTCATCAAAATTAGATAAGGACCCTGATACATATCTTATATAAATTGCAAGAATTTGACCTGGGTAATTTCTTGCCAAGTTAACATAAGCTTCAAAGTCATGTTCACCGGAATCACCAACACATATAAATTTTTTTTGAGGGAAGTCATTTAATATTTTAGATAGAACTTTTCGTTTACGCAGTGATGAAGGTTCCATTAATGAACTAATTATATTCCCTGTATATTGTTTCAAGTGAATGGAACTTATAGGGAGGTTAGCCCATTTTAAGTATTGATTGATACTTGAGAATAATTGCCAAGGAGAGTTTGAAACGTAATGATATGATATATTAGTCATTGATCCATACCATTTTGTCATACTTGGGATACTCCACAGATCCACTTCTTTTATGAGTAAATTATGCATTAGATCTCTTTTACTACCAATGACTCCTGTAAGTTTAATAGTATCATCGATATCACTAATGATCCCAACACCTTTTGAAGGTACTATATTAATGTTTTCACATGCTAGAATCGATTCGTCATTTTTGACTTGCACTTGTATCATTGTTGGTTCATAAGGAGTTTTAATAGCCAAGTCAAAATGACCATAAGAATCTGTTTTGATTTCCTTTGTGATAAGTTGAATATGTCTTTCAGTACTTGCGATTGTTACAATCATATCAGCAAAAGGTATTGGTTTTGAAATGAATGAAGCTAAACGTTCTTGAACCAGATCAGTGATTGGAGGCATTGGTGATTCCAATTTATCTGACTTATCTGACTTTTGTGAAGGGATTGATTCTGTATCACTATCATAATTATCGGTTGCATCACGTACTATGGCTTCTGCAGCAACTGGATTATATCTAGCAACTTGTCTAGCTAAACTAACAATAAATCGATTCTTTCTAGTCATAAGTCCAGGACATGTTAAACATCCTTTTATATCAATAACCCATTCATTATTACCAATATATCTTGTATATGAAGGAAATATAGAAACTGATGTATCTTTAGGGAAAACTAAATTACCATTAGCATCATATAAATTATTAGTATCATAGCTTCGCAGAGATGAAACACGCAGACTAACATCATTTGCTAATTGTTGAACACTATCTGCAAGCTTTGGCATATAAGTATCTCGAGTTTGACGTGCAAACCCAAGTAAACGTTGACGTCTCAGTTGAGGTTCTTGTTGCATTCGCCGCCGTTTACCCCAAGATTTATGAACTGCTAGTTGAAGTGGATTCAAAGGTGAATAAAGCGATCTGTACTCTTTGAACGTTGATTGAATAAATCTATATTGATTGGGTTGAAAGAGTTTTCTCGTTATGGACCTTAAGAGGGTCAATCCACGATTTCGTCTCACTTTGATAATCTATTTTTTAATGAATTTGATCTTGTGGTGATATTAGCATAGCCCCCGTCTTTTCATAATGAGAGTTTTTATTGAATGATTTAGAGGGGGTGTGTTAGAGATATATGAGGTGTGTGTTTGGTGAACAATCATACAATTATGTTATATATTGAGTGTATAAATATTGAGGTGATTACAGTGATGATTCAAAGATAGATGAAATTGTGTGAGTGAGTGCGTGAGTGAGTGAGTGAGTGAGTGAGTGAGTAGCGAAATCATTTAATAAGACATGTACATGTATGACGATTTAATGACATATGTATGATAAAAATGACTTTTATGACTTTTATGACTTTTATCACTTCTATGCCTTTTATGACTTAATAAGATATCTATGACTTTCTATGACCTTTATCACTTTTATGACCTTTATCACTCATACCACTTCTATGATACTGCCCCACTCTCTTTGTGGATGTACATGAGATCTTCACTTTCTTGTGTTCTTAGTTGTACCATAAAAGTGATGATATTTCTGAAAACAGATTATACTATACACCAGGTGCAAAAACCAGGTTCTTAACGAGGCAATGTCAAGTGTGTGCACATTTATTTGATTGATCATGGCTAAGCAACAAGTGAGGAAATTGGTAAGTATGTGAGATATTTGATAAAGAGATTGAATATCTGGTTTGTGAGTTGATTTATAAGACGAACGAACGAGCGAAGCGAGTGAGTGAGTGAGGGAGTGAGGGAGTGAGGGAGTGAGTGAGTGAGGGAGGGAGTGTGTACCGAAATGATACGACAAGAAAAGAACGAGTGAGTGAGTAGCAAAATGATACGACAAACAAACCGACTGAACGAGTGAGTGAGTGAGTAGCGAAATGATACGACGAGCGAACGAACGAACTTATGAGCAAAGCGTACTAAAGCTGATTAAAGACTTTTCTTCATTTTGGTCACCTAAGATAAATCACCACAAATCAAGTGATTCGAACCAGAATAATACTGCTTCGCAGCACTAACTGCTTCGCAATACTGACTGCTTCGCAATACTAACTACTTCATATGTCATTCACTTGAGTTCCATTTCTATTTCCATGCCATTTGTAAACCTGTTAAATATAACTACTCCATCTCCAAATGATTCAATTCACTAACCCTCCATTTAACCAAAAATCGTGCACATTATCCAGTTTGGTTGCAAATTTAGACATATGATGAAAACCACCCATGCTAATACTCACGAACGAACAAACGAGATGCTTTGCAGTAGTTTACATTCTGTTAGGTGCTTCGCAGCAGTTTCTACGTTGTGGGAAGTCGCTTCGCTCCTGAGCTACTTCGCAGCAGTTTATACATTCTGTTAGGTCGCTTCGCAGCAGTTTATACCTTCTATCAAGCCGCTTCGCAGTAGTTCATAAATTCTATCAATTCGCAGCAGTTTGTATACTCTGTTAGGTCGCTTCGCTCCTGTGCTGCTTCGCAGCAGCTTGTATACTCTGTTAGGTAACACTTTGATAACGAATAATATGAATTTTTGGATACTTTCAATGCAAATTTTCTTAGCTACTGTATAGTTTTATGATTATTTGGTAATTTTGAATAAAATTGGGTTATAATTTGATGTAATCATACTGAGTGATGAGAATAATTGTACGAGTTAAACTAACACTGAGCTTGTACAAGAATGTGCAGTGTAGAGTAGTTGTATGGAATTGACCATCTATTTAACCATTTCAACAAACATTACAGGTTATGACCATCAATCACTTGTAGCCGATCGAGCGAAGCGAGTGAGTGGGTGAGTGGGTGAGTGAGTGAGTGAGTGAGTGAGTGAGTGAGTGAGTAGCGAAATGATACGAACGAGCAAAGCGACTAAACGAGTGACTGAGTAGCGAAATGATACGAACGAGCAAAGCGACTAAACGAGTGACTGAGTAGCGAAATGATACGACGAGCAAAGCGACTGAACGAGTGAGGGAGTGAGGAAGTGAGTGAGTGAGTAGCGAAATGATACGAACGAGCAAAGCGACTAATCGAGTGACTGAGTAGCGAAATGATACGAACGAGCAAAGCGACTGAACGAGATAGTGGGTAGCGAAATGATACGAACGAGTGGCGACACACGACGAGCCAAGCGAAATGTTTACCGTAAATTCCGGCTTTATGAGAATCTCCCTGGTTAGGCTGAAACATGTTTTGCAGACGAATCAAGAATTTGCAGACGAATCAAGAATGCGAATACTCACTCAATAATTCGCAGACTCACTCAAGAACACTAACTCGTTATATAGAACTAGCTCGTTATTTAGAACTAACTCGTTATAACTCACTTCAATATGTAGAACTAACTCGTTGAACATCGATATATACTAATATTACATAAATGTCTCTATGATATCTATCACTTTTATAACTTTTATGCTTCTACAAGCCCTATGGCTTTATACTAATTATGACCATTTCAATACTCGATTGGCTGCTCTTATTACTATAATACACACTTTGCTGTTATGCTGCAGCAATTTATTACTAGATTACTCGCTTCGCTACCTGCTATCAATCCAATCAATTCTGACATATCCTCGTATCTTCCATTATCCGACATATTTCCATCTGTCATTCCTTCAAGAGGGGTTCAAAAACCTCCAGGTCTAGAGTTGCAATTTCAACCGTTTCAAGTCCAACCGTTGACTTCTCCTTCCAAACCATGTTCTTCCCAATATTATCTGCCAATTTCCCGGTGACGGCCACCAGATGTTTTATAATTTGTCCCCATTGGCACTAATAAGCACCGCTTAACAAGAGACCTTTTGGTTCCCCAAGAGAAATATAGTTCAACAGTTGAATACTTGATGAAAAGAAACTTTTAGATATAAATCATGGATTTACACCTAATAGTTTAAAGGTTAGCCAGCATTGATAGTGTTTACTGTACTTTGCTCGCATTGGGTTAGAGTATTCAATTTGATGGTTCATGAAGGCTTTTCTCGTTCGTGAGTAGCGATTTCAATTAAAAGTAATCTATATATTCTGTGGAGTTTATTGGAGTTCTTCAGGCAGTTGGAATCAACCTTATTGCGGTACAGGTCTTTAGAGGTTAGTTCTATTGTTCGGAACCCAACAATTTCAACTGACTCGTTAATCAATCCTGGGAATAGAGTGAGTGAGTTCGCACTGCTTGACTATGTAGTGTACGATTTTTACATTCCCTCACGAACGAGCGAACGAGCGAAGCGAGTGAGTGAGTTAAGTGAGTTCTTGAGTGAGTTTTTGAGTGCGTTCTTGAGTGAGTTCGTTAGCTCGTTCGTTAGCTCGTTCGTTAGCTCGTTCGTTCGGTGAATTGGATATACTTTGCTCGTTCGTTCGTTCGTTCTTGACTGGCTCAATTGATGCGGTACAGATCACTCACTCACTCACTCACTCACTCACTCACTCACTCACTCACTCACTCACTCACTCACTCACTCACTCACTCACTCACTCGCTTCGCTCGTTCGTTCGTTCGTTCTTGACTGGCTCAATTGTTGCGGTACAGATCTTACTATCACTAAATCTGTGCTTGAAAACACAGAGGTATCAATAACTCTTGGTCCAAGTCTGCGGGACTCAGATTATAAATTCGTAACAGTATATAAAAGTACATGTTGATTCTGATCTTTTATAGCTATAAAAAATTATACAAAAAAACCATTTGAACTGACATCTATCACTTATAAACTCACAAACGAACGAACACTCACTCAGAATTTTCTCACTCACTCGCTTCGCTCGTGCACTCACTGAAAAAGCTTGAACCCTAGTAATATTCAATCACACCTCGAGCCAACTCCAAATGACCAATATGTCACTATTTCACTATCTTACTAACGAACTCTTACTACTCACAATAAGCATTACGAACAAACGAACTAACGAGCTAACGAACTGACTCAAGAACGCTTCGCAGAAACTTATTTCTATAATACTCACTTTGCAGCAGCTAATTGCTATAATACTCACTGCTGTTATGCCGCGAAGCACTTATTACTATAATACTCACTTCGAAACAGCAACTTATTACTACAATACTCGCTTCGCAGAAACTCATTACTATAATACTCGTTTCGCAGAAACTCATTACTACAATACTCGCTTCGCAGAAACTCATTACTATAATACTCGCTTCGCAGAAACTCATTACTATAATACTCGCTTCGCAGCAGTTTTTTACTATAATTGTTAGCGTTATAAAGTTATAGGCGCTGCCAGTGGACAAGCGGTATTTACAAATTATTAGGTTGATGGAGGGGTGAAGCTAGCTCCTGTTATGATAGTTTGGAATCAGCTGTCAGGAAGTGACTATTTTGTTTGAGCTCTAGATGATAATCATACCACGCACCCAAAGTCTCAAAAGCTTACCATTCACTTTCAATGCGACATCCAGGAGAACTAACTCGTTATATATAAGTGACTCGTTATAACTCACTTCGATATGTAGAACTAAATCGTTGTAACTCACTTCGATATATAGAACTAACTCATTATAACTCACTTCGATATGTAGAATTAACTCGTTATATAGAACTAGTATAGAACTAACTCGTTATAACTCACTTCGATATGTAGAACTAACTCGTTATTTAGAACTAACTCGTTATTTAGAGCTAACTCGTTATAACTCACTTTGATATGTAGAACTAACTCGTTATTTAGAACTAACTCGTTATAACTCACTTCGATATGTAGAACTAACTCGTTATTTAGAACTAACTCGTTATAACTCACTTCGATATATAGAACTAACTCGTTATTTAGAACTAACTCGTTATAACTCACTTTGATATGTAGAACTAACCCGTTATAACTAACTCGTTATAACTCACTTCAATATGTAGAACTAACTCGTTATAACTAACTCGTTATATAGAACTAAATCGTTATTTAGAACTAACTCGTTATAACTAACTTGTTATATCTCACTTGTCATAACTCACTTCGTTCGTTATAACTTAGAACTAACTTGTTATAACTCACTTGTCATAACTCACTTCGTTCGTTATAACTTCGTTCGTTATAACTTCGCTCGCGCGAATCAACATTAAATAATGACATCACTCTCAATCGGAAATGAACTCAAAGACTCATACAAACAAACATCCAAATGGATCGGAAACAACATTCTATGGCTCTCAGACATAGAAGACTTCTACAGAGAACGTGCAGCACTAGAAAAAGAATACGCAACCAAACTTCGGGAGTTGTGTAAGAAACATTTTGATAAGAAATCAAAGATCTCGGCCCTGCTTTCAGTTGGGGATGATCCCCACATCACACCTGGATCTCTTGAATCGGCATCACTTGTGCTTTGGACTGATGTGTTAACTCAAACAGAGGCTATTGCTGATGAAAAAGTTCAATTTGAAAAGGAGATCACTCATAAGATCTGTGATAACTTGGTTAGTTTGAAAAATAAGCTGACTAGTATTCAAAAGAAAATTGAATCGGTAAATGAATTATTATTACTGGAAAAGTCTAAAATGGAAGATGATGTAAGTAAAGCTAAAAAACATTATGATTCCCTTTGTTCACTGACTGAACTGGCAAGAGAGAAAACAGAGAGGAATTCAGGAGACAAGTACCAAAATCGATTAAATGATAAAGAAGTTGAAATGAATATAGGTAAGAATGAATATATCATTAAAATCGCTCAAGCAAACAGACTTAAGGATAAATACTTTCATCAAGATTTACCTGAAGTATTGGATTATTTCCAAGAATTAAATGAAAATCGTATTGCAATTCTTAACAAACTTCTCAAAAATGCTTCCATCATTGAACGTAACTACAATGATAAGGTTAAAGAAAAATTGCATTTAATCGATGGTACAATCGATCAAAACCTTCCTCTGTTAGACACTCTGATGTATATCAAACATAATTTACGTACATGGAGTGAACAAAAAGACTTTTATTTTATACCTTCATCTATATGGCATGATGATGAATCCTTAGTGGTGAAACAACCAGAAGTGACCACGTTAAAAAAAAGACTCAATAAAGCCGCACAAGAGTATAAAAAGTTCGAACAAGCTTGTATCAGTGATAAGCAAAGATTAGAAGAAATTACCAAAGATAGAAAATTAGATGCAAATAACTTGACACTCAAATTCGACATTAAACTAGCATCCACTTTACAAGCACTTCAATCCTTCATGAAAAACGACTCTCAAAGAGTGGCTAATGAAGTGGAAATTGAAATCATTCAAAATTTCGCTGGTGATCAAGATTTACTGTACGTTGAACAGCAAAATCAATCCAAATCTCGATTTGGATTATTCAAAAAGAAATCTATCAAAGAATCAAATAAAGATAATGAACCTCAAATTGTATCTTCCGCCGGTTCGATCTTGACTGGTGGAGGGTTCAGTTTAAGATCAAAAGCTAATTCAATCACTTCCAGTGGTAGAGTACTCTATGAATATGTCGCCACAGGAAGTGATGAAGTTACTATCCATCCAGGCGATTCATTTAGTATCCTCGAAGATGATGATGGTAATGGTTGGACCCTGATCAAATTACAAAATGGTACCTCCGGATTGGTGCCTACCTCATATATCGAAATTTCAAAAAAACAGGGACCTAGTGTTGCCCCAAAAAGAGGTGCCAAAAGAGTTCAATATTTGGAGGCCTTGTATGATTATACTGCTGATGGAGATGATGAGTTGTCGATTAGAGTTGGTGATCGTATTGTTTTGGTTCAAGATGATCTGAATGGAAGCGGCTGGACCGAGGGTGAGTTGAATGGAGAGACTGGGATGTTTCCAACTAGTTATGTGAGGAAGGTGTAACGAACGAACGAACGAACGAACGAACGAACGAACGAACGAACGAGCGAACGAGCGAAGCGAGTGAGTGAGTGAGTGAGTGAGTGCGTGAGTGAGTGAGTGAGTGAGTGAGTGAGTGATTGACTGAGTGATTGATTGACTGAGTGTGTGAGTGTGTGAGTGTGTGATTGACTGAGTGATTGACTTTGTGAGTGAGTAATTTTGTGAATAACAAATACTTGAGTTGGTGAGAGTTTATTGCGGTACGTGTCTTTAGAGGTTAGTTCCATTTGCTCGCATTTCACTGTAGGACCGTTTTGTATTGCATTGATCTAAGGTGGCTGGCACCTTTTCAACGAAAAATCAGTATCATCTGTTATGAATAGTGTAGTGTTTTGTATGAATAGTGCTGCGAAGCAGTACTATGAATAGTGTGTTTTTTATGAATAGTGCTGCGAAGCAGTACTATGAATAGTGTGTGTTTTTGATGAATAGTGCTGCGAAGCAATACTATGAATAGTGTGTGTTTTTGATGAATAGTGCTGCGAAGCAGTACTATGAATAGTGTGTGTTTTTGATGAATAGTGCTGCGAAGCAATACTATGAATAGTGTGTGTTTTTTATGATACGAACGAGCGAGCGAACGAACGAGTGAAGCGATTAAGTGAGTAGTGAATGATATGAACGAACGACCGAACGAACGAACGAGTGAACGAGTGAAGCGATTGAGTTAGTAGTGAATGATATGAGCGAACGAACGAACGAACGAACGACCGAACGACCGAACGAATGAAGCGATTGAGTGAGCAGTGAATGATATGAGCGAACGACCGAACGAGTGAACGACCGAACGAACGAAAGAACGACCGAACGAACGAGCGAATGAACGAACGAACGAGCGAACAAACGAGCAAGCGAAGCGAGTGAGTGAGTGAGTGAGTGAGTGAGCAAACGAACGAACGAAAGAACGGACGGACGAACGAACGAGCGAACGAACGAGCGAACGAACGAACGAACGAACGAACGAACGAACGAACGAACGAACGAACGAACGAGTGAAGCGATTGAGTGAAGCGATTGAGTGAAGCGATTGAGTGAAGCGATTGAGTGAAGCGATTGAGTGAAGCGATTGAGTGAAGCGATTGAGTGAAGCGATTGAGTGAAGCGATTGAGTGAAGCGATTGAGTGAAGCGATTGAG